>JAWZTI010000148.1:0-50372 GCA_039880955.1 Chlamydomonas urium | reverse complement strand
AAGATGCAGAAAAGGAGAGGAAATCTGGCACAGCAAGGACGAAGGAGTTATTGCAGGCAGCACAGTGTTGAAGGATATAGGCCTCGCATATGCTTGAGGGCACCTGAAGGCAGGGCGCGCCTTTGTGCTCACCTGTGCTGCCTCCACTGACACTTGCTCTATCTGGCACTTCAAGCCAACATTCATCTCCCTCCCTTAAACCCCCTCACCCATCTGCAGGCCCGAGGGCGAGGTGTGCCCCTGCGCGTGTCCGCCATCTCCCCTGGCATGGTGGAGACGGAGTTCTTCGCTGTGCGTTCATTCGGCGATCAGTCCGCTGCCGCCGCTGCCACCTCCCAGTTCAAGTGCCTTGAACCCAGGGACATAGCCCAGGCCATTGTGTGGTGCCTGTCCGCTCCCGATCATGTGGAGGTGAACGATGTGGTGGTCAGGCCGAGCGCGCAGATGCTGTGAGTAAGGGGGCCAGCACCGGCTGGTTCCATAGGTGTGTAAAATGTGGGAAGGTGTGGGGAGGTGTGACTGCCTGATGCTGTGGGTCTGGACGGTGCCTCCCTGCGTTCGGACAAGTTCACAGGTTTGTTGATCGTAAAGCAGGTGACACCTTGAATGAAGAGCCACTTTCTGATTGGATGCCAGCTTCTAGCTCCTTTTGCGAAGAAATTGTAGGCAGGTGCCTTCTGATGGGAAGCTGCGATGTGTGTTTACCTGGCAGAGCCGCTTGCTTCGTACGCCATGTGTAATGCTAGTCACACGGATGAATGCATGACTCGTGATTCATGAGTGACGCCAGCCTGTTGATGGATGCAAGCGTGGGTTGGCTTTGGCACTGCGCTCAACATGTGCTAGGCAGCAAAACACTTGTTTGTGGTTGCTGTCTGGCATAAAAACGAACGATGAACATCTGGAATTTAAGCAGCCGCATAAACGTTGCAACTACGTGCACAACGAGCCAGCAGGCTATGGGTGCAAAATCAAGGTGGGGGAAGAAAGTGTAAAAATAAAGTCCGCGTGGTTGCAACAGCTTTCTGTGCGAGCACCTGGTGCGAGCGAGCACCTCATGAGCGACTACGAGTTCGGCAGCCTGTTTGAGACAGCTTCCAGTAGCGATGGCGAGGAGCAGGCGCAGAAAGGGAACGACGAGCAGACCCCCCTCGCTGGCGCCCATGCAGCATGCAGCAGCATGGCGGTGATTGACACAGCAGCAGCGGCAGGCGTCATGCGCTGCAGCAGTGTCCCTGGCCTGTCGGTGCTCCCTGGCTTCCTGGACAAGCAGCAGCTGGTGAGCAGCACAGCACCGACAATGAGCTCACAGCATGGCGTGTGCGGGCTGAGGTTTACTTCAATGTCGCCTTGCAGTCCCACTGATGCTGTCACCGCCCTTCTGCCTATGATGGGGTGTTGTGATGTACCATGACCAACCTCATAACACACACCACTGCACGACTCAGACAGCTAGCCCTGTCCCTGTGCTCTGCAGCACGCTGTGCTGAGCCTGCTTTGCCAGCCCCTCACACAGGCTCACGCTGAAAGACATGATGAGGTGAGGAGCCCTCGCTTCCAAACCCAAAACCTGACAGGCTGGAATGAGCCCCCTTCCATAAACCTTCACTGTTGATGTGCTAAGATGAGCTCACTGTCGTTCATTCGTGATACGCTGAAAGCAGCCCTCTGCCCTACACCTGAACAGGCTCAATTCCGTCGGCACCTCGAGGCAGAGCTTGATGCGGCCGGCAGCGGCGCCAACCAGTCCATGCGCTTTGGCAATCTCCCCGCATGGGCTCAGCAGCTGGGAGCCCTGGTGGGGAAGGCGGCAGCGCAGCATGGCATGCTACCGCAACAGGTCAGTGGTCAGCAATATTGTTGGAAGGAAGGGGGGGCACTGGAGTTCAGCACATAGCCTACATAGCCTTGCGCTCAGCAGCTGGGGGCTCTATTGGGGTAGGCAGCAGCACAGCATGGCTTGCTGCCGCAACAGGACAGTGTGCAAGTTGTCACGATTTCGCAAGGGGCAAAACAAGGAGAGGCTGATGTTTTAGTGTGCATCACTTATCATGACATGTTTATGTATCAGCAGCTCAGCACCACAGTAAGGAAGGCAGTCACGCAACAAGAAACGCAGCATTGCATTCACCAGTACTACACTTGCACATGTCACTGCGTCTTGCCACAGCCCCGCCTCGCCCCAACCCTTGACCCCAGATCTTGTCCAGGCAGCCCCTGTTTGACCAGTTCATCGTCAACCTGTACCGCAAGGGCGATGGCATCAAGCCCCACGTGGACCTCATGCGGTTCGAGGTAAGGACACATGCAGGAGGGCTGGGCAGGCTCCTGCTTGCTCATATAGGGGTGGCGACAGCATGCTGGTAGGGTATTGTTGGGCTATGAGAGGAAAGAAAGGAAGGCTCCTGTGCGCCTATGGAGCGTGGCTTAAGGGTTTGGAAAGCAGTGCCCTTGGTGGCCGGTAGCCCCTGACTGTGTTATGCATTGAGGTATGAGCATCGCCTTGAAATGTGGTTTGTTGAGCATTGCCTAGTCTGACGCAGCCGATTGTGTTCATTTGAATCGTCACTGCAGGACGGCATCTGCAGCGTCAGCTTTGGAGATGCTGTGGTCATGGAGTTCACACACACGACAGATAAGCACATCCAGCAGGTGAGGGAGGCACTTGCCAAGCCTTCGTCGCAGCAAAAGCAGCTGTGCTAAGCGTAATGCGTCATGCAATGCTCTCTCATCTCAATGCGCGCGTGTGCTGTGCTGCGCTGCAGGTGCTGCTGCAGGGCGGTGACCTGATGATGATGCATGGCGACGCGCGCTACCTGTGGCGCCACAGCATCGCCGGCGTACAGGAGGAGCGGTACGAGGGGGACATGCCTCCCTGGCAGCAGCTACGCTGTGCGTTGAAGGAGGGGACATCGGAGCAGGCGTCGGGGTTGGGGACGTCTGGGCTGGTACGGGATGACTTGAGTTGTAATGCGACTGCTGTTGCTGCTGTCGAGGTGGGTGGAATGGTTTCTGGTGGCCAGAGCTGTGAGTTGAAAGGTTGTGGGCCTGGGCAAATGCAAGGCAGGCAAGGCTGGCACCAGGGGCTGGCGCAAGACGGGGTATGCAGCAGCGGCGACACTGGGAGAGCTGGGGAGGCTGATACTGGAGGCTCTGATAGCAATGGGTCCCGTGATGAAAGTTGCCAAGCGCTGGCATGTGGCCAGGGTTGTCTGGTGCAGGGCTCCTGTGCGGAGAGGCGGGGGCTTGAGCAGGGGGTGCGCGTTGTGCGTGGCTTGCGGCTGTCTGTGACGCTGCGGCGGCTGTGCGGTGACATTGTGCTGACAGAGCAGTAACGTGAGGCATGTGTTTTGCGGAGCCGGTTTCCGCGCAGAAATTATGATATGCATGCTGTGCAGTGTTCGAGAGGTGTGTGAGCCTCTGACTACCATTTGTTGAAATGCCCCGCATTTTCAATTCATTTCGAATTCGAACTGATCAAAATTAATCAAATTTCGAACCCCCACACCATGCCACTTTTTACGTTGTGATGTGCCTCATTGCCCTGCTGCGACGCCGCCCGCTGTGCTGACGATGCCACAACAGCCCTGACAGACGCTGCACGCCGGTGGTACAGGGTATTGCGCAGGTACCGCCCCATGCGGGCGGGTTGGCGCGCGTACGCGCTGCTGCTGCTGGTCACATGCCCGCTCCTTGCAGCTGCAGCAGACACAAGCATAGCAGCTGAAGCGCCGGCTTGGCTCGCAGAGGAGTTGGCATCCCTGCCCACAGAGCACTGCCAGAGCACCTGGCAGCTGCGCGACATTGCACAAGCGGCTGCATGGACGGCCCAAGTGCATGGCGTGCAGCGCTCAGTGCTGGCCATCACCACCTGCGACCTACACTGCATGCGCAAGCTGTTCGTGCCGTGGATGCACTCCATCCAGAACAGCAGGGACGGCGATTTCTCACAGCATGTGGTCATCATCAGCAACGGCCTGTCAGCCTTTGCCTACTGCGACAGCCTGAGGGCGAGGTACAGGCACTACTGCGTGCTGGACCGCATGTGCCTCCCACCCAGCGCTCCAGACTTGCAGCACGAGTCCAGGGCCAACGGCATGCGCTTTGGCCGGCCGCTCTACATGTTCGCGCTGATGCAGAAGGTGCGCAGAAGGGTTAGGGAGGGTTGCAGATGTGGCACCTTGAGAAGAAGCGACGTGGGGATGCATGCACTCTCCTTTCCCTCCCATCGCGTCTGGGGAGCCTATAACCGCCCCCTCCACGACCCTGGGCCTTGCGCTCACTCTCATTGGCATCACTCCACTGCACCGCCCTTAAACCACAATCAATCCGGCACAATACGCTGGCACCACGCACCTTCCCTCACCCAGCAGCCCGACGCCCCTTGCGACATCCATCCTCTCATGTTACTTGACAGCTAATGACAAAACACAGTGAGGGGTCTCAAACGTGCAATTCAGATGCTTTGCATGCATGGAAACTTAGGACAGGGGGTTCCACAACGGCATGGGAACACCTACAGCATGACAACTGCACGACCCCTTGCGCACCATGGTGTTATGAAATCATTACCAACCTGTGTCTTGATCTGCAGGTCACATGGGCCATGGAGGTCCTCAAGCTGGGCCTTAGCGTGTTGTGGATGGACATGGACATCTACTTCCATGCATCTCCCTTCCACTTCTTTACCTCGCTGCCGACTGATGCTGACTTCATCATCCAGACGGAGCTCTGGGATCACACACACAGCTTCAGGGGTGAGCGGGGCAAAGGTTACAATGGCTGTGTCAGCGGTTATTTAACAATTCATTTGTGAGAGGGTAGCCAAGGGGGTCACAAGCACAGCCGCAGGTGTAAGGGTGGGCAGGATGGTGAGCAAGGGAGGGCAGGGTAAGGCTGAATGGCTGAGGTGCACGGTGATCTGACGGTAGGTCAAGTGGCAGAGTAACTTGGAGTAGCACAATGGCCTCCTTGCAAGGCTGTCAAAGCTGAGGGGGTCACTTCTGCTGGCATGGGTTCGTACCTGTTAGCCACGGGTGGCTTGCGACAAACATGCTTGTGTACTCTTCCGCATCTTACTTGCCATGGCCAATGTTGGCCACAACGAAAACATGTGACGCAATCTGTCGCTGGCAGCGTTCCGCCACCCGCTGTGTGCGCCGTGCATTGTGTCTGCAGGCGATGCCTGCCGCTTTCAGTGGAGGCTGGGTCAGTCCTGCGACAGCCACACCTACAACCCCTACACCCCAAGCCTGGCGCCCGAGTGCTGCGGCATGGTAGTAAACGGAGGCATGTGGCTGGCGCACCCGACGCAACATGGCATCGGGCTCATCCAGACATGGGTCGCAGTCATGTTTGAGGATGGCATTGTGTCCGGTCGCGCCTGGAATGGAACCGCGTACCTGGACCAGTACTGGCTTTCCAAGGTGATCACCGAGCCCATCCGAAGCGCAGGGCTGTACCGGTGGGACAGTCATGCGCGGCGCTACGAGCGCTATGCGGACGTGACGCGCGACCCCGCGCAGGCGGTTGTGTACCGCACCAGCGGCCAACGCACGCAGAGCATCTGCTCCAGCGTGTGTGGCTGGCGGGGCAACAACAAGGGCTTCCCGTACCGCACGCTGTGCCGCGACTACGACGACAGCGGCGCGCTCTGTTCCGGCGCCTCACCCGACACGCCCGCCCCGGGTGCGCAGCTTGTGTGCAGCATGCCTCGCCACGCCGCGGAGCGCATGGTCAGCGTGCACATGAACTGCAACTCGGATGTTGGCTTCAAGCGGCTGGCGATGATGTCCTGGATGAATTCGACACTTGACGAGCAGGGTTATGAGGCGATGGTGCGCACCGACCCAGACACTGCAGTGGCCCCTGACTGGTAATGCTGCCGGTGCAGCCATCTGTGCCTGGCCATAATCAGCACAACAGCGGCGACCTATGACCTGAGGAGAAGAGCAGGCCAACAAGGCGGTGGTGCGCTCCGACCCAGACTCTGCGGTGTCCACTGAGCGGTAGCTGCCGCTGCCTGAAGAAAGTATGCGCGAGGAATGTCCTTGCGTACAAGCGCAGCAAGCTTGCGCTGTGTTCTGGTCAGTAGCTGTAGGCACTGTAGGGCCCCTGCCGCAAGCCGGGTGCTGCGACATAGTAGCATTACCATTACACACATGTTTCTGGCTGCATAAGTTTGCCACCAGCGGGGTTGTAGCAGAGGTGTGAGGACAGCCAGCTATCAGACAGCTGAGGAGGTATATGGGCTCTTCATTACCCTAGGGTATGCTCACCTTGCACAACTTCCTCAATTCTCAGCCTGGCCATGTCTGTTCCTACCTATCAAGCCGATCAGTGCAATTATGCCACTCCAGGATGACCAAGCATTGCGTACGCAGTTCATCCAGGGTGGCCACCTGGCTTGAAAGAAATAGGTAGACTAGTCCAGCAAGTTCGAACACGGAGCCTGGCCCATTTGCCTGGCGGCATCAACTCACACGCAACCCAGCTCAGATGCGAAGCCGGGTTGGCAGGTCTTCTTACACCCCCCACACTGGCAGCGGTGAAACTTGCTCAACAGTGCGCTACTGTGTTGTTCCAACTTTTATGCTCGGAATCCTGTGTTTTGCTTTTTTCTGACACTCAAGGCCCCATCTCATTGCCACCAACAATCATCAGGGATGTCAGTCTGGCGGTGTGGCATCCTGTCCTACTGCTGCCCTTACGACATAAGACCATTCGGACTGCCTGCACCGCCCTCAGCTCAGCCACCTCAGTGGGCCCTTCAGTCTCATCCATGTAATATAGCAAGAAACAATCAGCCACAGGACGGCGCGTGCAAACTGATCAGGAGGCACAGATTGTAGATTCAGGGGATACTGCATCAAGTATCCCCTGAGATTAGACAGGCTGTGCAAACAGCGATTGATGAACATTTTGTACTGGCCCTGGGTAGAATAGGGAATGGAGGGTGTACCGGCCCTGCAACAGTACTGCGGCATAGCACCAATCAAAGGTGCATGCTGAAAGGACCAACCAAACAAGAGACAGAATGGCCGTGCATGCCAGGAGGGCCCTGGGGGCATACGCTGGACGCAGGACTTCTCAGTTTAGTCGTAATGGAGCAGGAAAGCAGTTGAGAGCTGTGCTTGCCAGCATGTAATCTTGACCGTAGAAGATATATACCATTGTCACCAAGCGCTGTGCAATGCGGTCAGTCTGTGCATGCCGGCTGCAAATCACCCCTTCTTCATCCCACGCCCAAGGGCGTTGTTCTTTCTTTTCTTGTAAATGCCACAGCCATCGAGCTGAGGAATGAGTGCAAGCTGCGTACGCCGGAGCTATGCACATGTGCGTCAGCACTTGATACAGCGCGCCTGCATTGCGTGGTTGGGCGGGTGTAAGGGATACGGTGCATGTCCGCTGGGCGATGGGGACAGCTCTCGTACATGTAGCTCTTGTACATATGGCTGTCACATGAAGGCGGCGCAGCCACGGGCATGTCCTAAGGGGGATGCTCAATGAGAGATGCCCCCCCTCCCTGATCAGTTTGAGTGTGTGCATAGCAGGAAACATTGGCACGCCTAGCGTGGCATCTCGATGCTGCGCGAGAAGACGTCAACCAGAGCTCGCTGCACCTGCACGCTGACAGTGTTGTCGGACAGCAGCTCGCCGTCAACGTTCCAGCTGCTCTCGCGGCCCACCGGGCGCACGCTCACTGAGGGGGCAAGGAGGCACAAGGCAGGAGCGACAGGGTGTGCATGTTGTTTTGATCAGCAAGTCAAGGGCTCCGGGTGCCCGAGGTCAGGAGTGAGGGCAGGCTCGCCTGCTGAGAGTCCTCTTTTGAGCTGATGCACCAGCTTTCTGAGGTGGAGAGGCAGAAGGGTGCTGAACAGTGGTCATGTTGAGCAGGCACGCGCTGCCTGTGCAGGCACAACCCTTAACCCTAAACCCCATGCCATGCTTACTGAGTGTTCAAGTATGTGTTCCCAGCATAAAAAGACACTATTAACAAGGTGCGGCTTACCTGCTGTCACTGGTATGACGCGGACGAAAGGAAGGCAGCAGTCGGAGAGCCCGCAATGTGAGAGGGTGAGCAGGAAGCGGAGGTACTGTGCGTGGTTACAGCGCCGAACCATGACCAGATACATCAGGCCGTCGGCGAGGTGGGCGGCGGGAATGATGCCTTCATAAGGAAGGGAGAGTTGAGGGGGACAGAAAGGGCAGGGGCAATCAGCAGAAACCAGGGAAGAGAACAGTCGCTGGCTACCAGGGGGTGCTTGCAGCATTGCACCTCAAAGACGAACAGCAAGCCATTCAAAGTGGATCACGCGAGCTCCAGCAGCAATCATGAACACCGCTACTAATTGACCCACCTTTTGTGCTCTTGTCGCTGCGGCAGGGCGTTACAACCGTCATAACCGACAGGAAGTCGTCCTCAACCGACACCCAATCCTGGGCACCCTCCTCAGCAACGCCAAGGAGCAGCCCGTTGTGGCCATTGCTGCAGCCGTGGTGGCTGTGATGAGCATGCGTGCTGGGTTGTTGTGAAAGGTATGAAGAGGTGTGGGGCACTGAGGATGAGGGTTGGGTGGACAGTGGCAGCATGGTGCCGGCATTTGCGAATGCAGAGGTGTGGGAGGAGGAATTGGGCTGTGCTCCTGCTTTTAACAGGGGCAGAACCTGCGAAGAGTCTGCCACACCTCCATTCACACCTGCACCCACACTTAGCTCGCCTGCGGTCGCCCCGCCCCCGTTGCAGCCGCTGCCGCCGCCTATGGACCGTGCCCCATGAAGTGCACTGCCGCCTCCCCTAGCCTGCGACGTCCCTGTCCCTGTGCCTGTAGGTGGCGCTGCCCCTCCAGCACTGCTGGTTCTCCCTCCGCTGCTGAGACCGCTGCTGGTGCCCCACTCCAGGACTGCTGATCTGCCCTCGCCAGCTGCCTCTAACCCAGGGCTTGGGTTAGGGTTCAGGGGCGCCGTCACCCCTAACCCAGGGTTCGATGCGCTAATCCCCGTCCCCCTTCTGCTGCCCTGCCCTAACCCTGACATGCTGACATCCACAGAGAGAGGCGGAGGGTGGCAGCTGCGCGCCCCTGCCCCTGGCCCTGCCCCAAGCCCAGGCGTCCCCCCTGCTCCCCCTGAAGGTACCTCCCCACCTGCCCAACCCCCTGCCGCTGCACCGGCTGTACTTCCGGGAGGCTGTCCCCTGGAGGCCGTGCTGCCCAGACCATGCCCACCCCCTTGGGGGCCGCTGTATTGCCTGCCTGCCGCCTTGCTGGCGCCCATGCCGCCGGGCGGAAGGACAGGCTCGCTGCCTGCCCCTGCGCTTGCCCTTGAAGTGAGGACAGGCGTGGGAACTGCCACAGCTGCTGTGGATCCTGCCGGGCTCAGGGGGTTCGACGGTTGTGGGGCGTGCTCCACGCTGTTTGCCAGGCCGCACACTTCGCAGTTGTGACAGCACACCTGGGGGGGAAGACAGTGCAGCAGACGGTGCAGGTGGTGGTGCCTTGCCTCAGTTGTGTGTGACGTCCTACAGTCTATCTAGGCGCTGCTCAAGCAAATACAGGTGACGTACAGCTTTGCACCCTGATGGCTTGTTAGACGTGAGGGCTTGCTGCATCAACACGCAGTGTTGTGACATGCTCAATTCACACACCCACACAGACACACTCCACCAGTTCTTGCCTTGCTTAACAACACAGATCACACCCATTCAGCATAGCCACCTGTCCCTACCTTGCCAGCCTCCAGGTGTGGGGCTTGAGCTGGGCGGTAGCAGATGGACAGCCGGTAGCTGTTGAGCTGCAGGTAGCGGATGGCACCTGCCACGTCGTACCTGGAGCAGCAGGGCAGACATACAGGTGTGAACAAGTGTGAGAAGGGGTGACAATCCATGCTCGGCTAGCCATACTGACCCCCGACAACAGAAGTTCGCACTACACATCAGCTTCGCCTGGCTGTTATATGGTTGTGCGCGATCATACGCCGCCTACCCAGCAACACCAGCAGCATGTCAGCAGCCTAGTCGCACCCTGGTCTCTGAAAACCATCGCTCGCCGTCCAAAGCCCACCCCTCAACTGCCGCAGTGCCCTCAGACGCCGCTGATGCTCAGAGGTCCATGTACCCTGGTCGCTGCCTGCAGCACCCAGCACAGGTTACCCTGCCCCTGCCTTGCACCCATGACTCCCTCCCCCAGCCCCCCCTCACCTGCTTGGCCCCAGCGCCCTCATGCCCTCGCTCATGCTCATGACGTCACCCAGGAAGCCATATGCCGCCTGGCACACAAAGTACTTGTGCTGCCCCCCTAGGGTGTCCACCCTGGCAACGTCAAGGGGGTGGCGGTCGCCTAGAGCGACGTGAAGGGCGGCGGTCTCTGGGGAGCGTGAGTTGTACAGCCTGAAAATGTGGGAAATGTGGAAGCGCACACAGCTGGGGGAAGATTCTGGGGTTTGAACAGCTGCGGCCCGGGTGCACCCAGAACTGCGCAGATGAACATCCTGTGCAGCAGGCTTATCACGCTGTGCGGAATATTGGACATTTGTTTAGGAAGCCCACTCACGAGCATGCCACTGCGTCAGTGCTGCCACCTGGGATGTGGCCAAGGCGCATGCGCTGCACCGACAGGGGTGCATCTGGGTTGGCCGCCCTGTGCTGCAGCAGCCCCATCACAAGCTCCTGGAACAGGCCTGAGAAAGGGAGGAGCACGAGGGGCAGGGGAGGGCAGGTAATCAAAGCTGCACTTACTTCCGCAGTGCACAGGTTGGCATGAGCCACGCAGCAGCTTTTGCTGCCTCATCGCCCATACCCCGAGCATACAACCCATGCAGAGCGATGTGCTGCTATATGTAGTCATATGTCCAAGTGTGCAAGACGAAGGCTGGCTTGTTAACCCCTGCATCTGAAAAAAGTTCAGCTGAGCACCTCAGCACATGTATGGCTGTTGTAAATTTTGGTAAAAATACAAACAATACCTACCATCTCCACCGATGGCCACCAGCCCCTGATACTTGCTGAGCTCCTCGCTCCTCATGTTGCACACCACCTTGGTTGCATGCGCCTGCGGGCAGTAGGGGCAGACATGGTACAGGCGGCCCAGCTCAGAGGCATTCCATATCACACATTTCATACGCCACACAATCCAAATGCTACGCAAGAGGCAAGGCACATTGCAGCAGACCGCATTGAGTGCGTGTGTCGTGCTTGGGCAAACCATCAGCTAAACCACTCTCACGTTCACCGACGCACATAGTCGTTTCCAGGCAACACTCGTGATCAGAGGCTGCCTGTGCTCCTTCAGGGAACTCTCTTGCCCGCACATACAACCTCATATGCCCTGCCTCACTGCCTCTCATTCCGATGAGTCCCCACCCGCAATGCTTGAGAAACACTTACAGCTGTGTGTTACACACCGCACCTGCTCTGTCGTCTCGATGACCGTGAACCTGATCCTAGCTTTGAGGAAGACAGGCATGACATGTGACTGCCAGGTGTGGCGAGAGCGACGAGAGCCGCTGAAAGGGTTGATGAACACCAGCGCGTTGCGGGGCCTTGCGTAGGCGGGGTGAGTAAGTGGGTGAGAGCGAGCAGCAAGTGTGGGTGAGAGTTGACAGGGCGAGGAGGGGTGTGGAGGGGTTGAGGGTGGAGCAAGGGTAAGGCATTGGCGGATTGGTGGGTAAGTGCGCCATTCAGCAGGCCGTATGGCGCCACAAACAGCTTTCCTGCTTCCATCTGAAGTTCATGAACGCAGCATGGCGGCTGGCTTAGAGGCTTTGATTCAGGCCAGCAAAATGGTAGCTGCCATGCACAAATCAGCATTGAACCAGCACTAAACCCAAAACAGTGGTTACGGAAGCAAAGGGTCCAGCTCACACTCTCCCACACTATTGTTAACAGTCGCCAATACCTTGTTCAGGTGACTGCTGCTGCCTGCCGTCACCCACTGGTCAGATCAGCTGCACTCCACAACAGTGCCCTGCAAGCGTACCTCCCCCCACCACACTTCTCCACACCTGTTGGTCCTGAGTGCCACCGCCGCGTTGATTACCGCCACCCACTCCTTTGCCTGCTCCACACTGGGCGCGTTCAGCACATGCTGCTGCACCTTCCAGTTGCTGGGGTTACTGCGAGGACGACGCAGGCTGTACACCACCAGGCTGTTCTCCTGCGCAAGGCAACAGCGCAATAGGGTTGATCAAAGCAGAGCTTGATGCCAGGGTTAAAGCAGAAGGTCATCGTAGCAGGCAAACGTAGCACGAGGGGAAATGCAAGTGACAATGAACGTGGCATTTTGTCAAGGCATCGAGACATCAGGCAGCGACAGGTTGCAAAGAGTGCGGTTGTGGCGACCACATGCATAGTGGCTCAGCACTGCTTGTACACAGCCACCTCTGGCATGCTCATCAAAGATGCTTGCAATTTCTGCGCACATGGTACACGATGCAGGACTGTTGGCTGGCGTTACCTTGGGACACATGCAGCTGATAAGCTGAGGTTGAGGTATGAGCCATGCCGACAGAACTTCGTCATATGGCACTGCGTAAATGTGTGGAGAAGGGACGATAGGCAGGCAACGCTGTCATCAGTGGTGTGCGAAACATCCGCAGTCGGCACCATCAAAAGTACGTAGAAGACTCAAAGCCAAAAGCTTTCGATGCATGCAGCCAAGGCAACAGGTGCACCGAGGCATGTAGCTGCAATGCGGAGCTACAAAAATGATGGCATGAGGGTTGCAAGCGCTCACGTTTGTTGCCGCTGGGCATGCAGCCACACGCCAGGGCTGCCGAGCTGCTGCTGCCCATGCGCTTCCAGGACAAGTGTGACGTGGTGTGCTTGACACGCACACGGGAGCCTCTGTACACGAACCATGCCTCCCGTTTGTGGAGTGAGGGCACAGGCTCGTCAGTGCCTGCATGCCAGGCAAGCGACAGACGTGATGGGGCGTGCATTGACACACAATGGACACCAGCTTTACCGTTTGCCCAAACACGAAAGCATGTGCCAGAGTGCCAGAGCACAATTGTCTGCTGCTGTGTGAAGTTCACCTGATGTTGAGGCACTTGCATCTGTGCCTTTTGCATGGCCAGCATCCTTCTTGGCCTGCGCTGAGACGCGTGAGATGGTGGACTGGCCATAGCGCGTGGGGCTCACGAGCGCCTCGGATTCGCTTGTGTTCAGGGGGAAGGTGCTGGGTTGGTCGTCGCTGCATTCGCGTTTGTGCTTGCCCTGAGGTGGCATGTTGCTTCACAAACCAAGCATCCGCTTCCTGTTCGCTTGACGCCTACAGGTGGGATGGACTCGTCGAGCTGACGTCGTGGTTGGGGGTTTCTCTTGAAGCCCCACACCGCCAACGTTTTTTTGCAAACAAGCAATTGCTGTCCGCCAGCATTCGCTGCCACAAGAGGCGAGGCGATGAGCACCATATATGAGCACATCAATGCCGCTCTAGTGACGCTGGGCAAACGGAAGGGAAGCAGGGATGAGCAGTCCTCGGGCGATGGGCAAGGCCCTGGCGGCTCCCGCAAACGCGAACACCGCTTGAGCTTTCAGCCGTTCTCCCAAAAGGACTTGCTGCAGCGCCTGCAGACCTACAAGTGCGTTGCGCGGGAGATACAAAAATCCTGTCGACAGTCCTGCATGGGCATGAGCAATGGCCGATGAACACGGCTGATTTCCTGATGCCTCTGATGTGTGCAGGCCGCTCACATGGTTCGCTCGTCCGGCTGCTGCAAGCGCTGTAGAGTGCGCCATCAGGGGCTGGGTGAACACGGCGCGCGACACTCTGGAGTGCCAGTTCTGCGCTGCTCAGCTGCGATGGCCACAGCAGCTGCTGCCGGAGCATCGCAACACGGCCGCCGACGTGTTCGCTCAACAGCTCACCAGCAAGCATGCCAGCCACTGCCCGTGGCGCAGCACGCACTCCATGCGCTCGCTGCTGGTGTTCCAGCCACCTGCAACGCCAGAAGAACAGGCGGAGGTGCTGCAGAAGTATGGGCTCCGGCAGCAGCGCCTGCAGCAGGTGGAGCTGCTGCCAGATCTGGAGCCTGATGTGGTGCAACGCTTGATCCAAGCGGATCACGCCGCTTTTCAAAAGGCCATACTGCAAGGTCGCAGCCTAGACTCAGTCATGTTGGGTGCAGAAGACAACGCCGATGTGCAGGTTGCAGGTGATCGCTCCTCGCCACTGTCCCAGCCCTCATCCTTGCAGCCAGCTGAGGCTGTGCCATCAGCACCCGCCATCAAGCTGACCAACGCAGAGAGGGCACGCATTCTTGCCGTCCTGGGCTGGGATATGGAGGTCCTGACGCCTGATGGGGCCGGCAAGGGCGGTGCTGCACTGTCCCGCCCCGACCCGGGACAGTACAGCCTGTTACACCTCACAGGTGCTTCGCGCCAGCAGAAGGTGTCGCAGGCACGCGCGTCAACGCAGCAGCGCCAGCAAGCACAGCAGCACAGGCAGCAGCGGCTTTGCGCAAACTCAGTGCTTCTCGCATGCCCAGATTGCAAGGCCCGCGTTGGGCTTTGGAACTTCTCTGGACCTAGAGCAGCTCCCATCGGCCGTGTGACCATTGGCCCTGACGCCGGCCATGTGACCATTGGCCCTGATGCTGGCAAAGGCTCCGCCCATGATGGGGCTCCCTCACCCCACATCACACCTGCATCCACCCCCCTTATGCTCGCCGCTGTGGTGGCAGCTACTGCAGGGACAGGTGAGGGAGCAGCCAATGCTGCTCCCATTGCCACTGCCCTAAGCCGCACCATCGCTGGAGGCAGCTACGCAGGCAGCGGTGCGACGGGCTCAGGTCTTGCTGCTGCTGGCCCCTTTGGCAACGGCAGCACTGCAGGCCCCTTTGGTAGGCCACAGAACGGACCACCTGTGTTTGGCAGGCCAGGCCAGGTGCAGGGAGGAGCAGCATCCAGCCAGACAGCGGCTGAGACGGAAGCGGGTGGAGTCATCTTACAGACACCAGCTGCAGCTGGCTCAAAAAGGCGCACGGCAGGTGATGGGCCGGCAAGAGGCTCAGGTGATGCAGATCAGATACGGGCATCAGGTACAAAGCGGCCTTGCCTGACCACTCCAGTTGCCAGCCCCGGACCAGTGCCCACGGGTGCCAGCACTCCTTCAGCCTTGCAGGCAGCGCTAGGCAGGCTGGTGACCTGGAGGTCCCCACCCGCAACCCCGCGAACAGGTGCATCAGGCACAGGCCGATTTGCGCTTGGGTCGTCAGGTGCAGACAGCCTTGCGTCGCTTGGCCTTGGCGCTGGTCCTGTGAACAGTACATTTGATGCAATTGGCCACCACAGACCCTGGTGCCCCTGGGTGTACACAGAGAGCCTTGTGGCTGTGGCTAGCTCATCGGCAGCAGCTGACAGAAGCGGAATGCCTGTTGCGCCGGTGGTGGATGGTGCCGGGGTGGGTGACACAGCCGGTGATGTGCAGGCGAGTAACGGGTCTGTGGCTGCAGCGCAACTCAGCGGCTGGATGCAGGTCCTGAAGGCGGTGGCTGAACCCAACGCAGCTCCCACGCCTGCAACGACAGCTAGCATGGCATTGCTGCAGGTTGCATCTCCTGTGAGAACGCCTGGTACTGGCAGCGGAGGTGCTCAGGTAGCAACGCCAGCTGCGGTAACACCAACTGCCGTAGAGCCCAAGCTGGTAAGCGAGGGGCAGGGAGCAGCAGGTTCAAGCCAGGGTCGGGGCGCAGTGCAGGCGATGCAGGCAGTCATGCAAGGCATCAAAGATGCGTTGAGGAAACGGGGTTAGGGCATGGGCGGCTGACAGCCGCTGAACAAATTTCCAGCTGTACTGTATTAACATGTTAATATGTGAATTCTCCACCATTTCATGCTTGCGCTGCACAACTTTCGCCATTGTGCACTGGCCATGCGTGCTTTTGACATTAAATGTATGTGTTGCAGACCATGCAATTGTGCGCATCCTTTCTGGAGGCATGTTATGCGAACGCCTGGCGTGTTGATGACGGCATTGGCTTGTGGCTGATTAGGCTGGCCATGGCTGGCCAGCCTGTCATGCGAATGGGTCTTCAGCATGCAACAGGGTACCAGCATGCTGCACCCACAAACCGCCTGACACCCTGCACCTGGGAAGGAGAGGCGGTGGTGAGCGCAATGCCGGCGTGTAGAGGCAGACCCTCAATAATGAGAATATCCGGGCGCAATTTGTCGCGTACGCGTGCAGGCATTGTGGGCAGCAACCAGGGTGGGAGGCGTGTGGCGGCAACACTATCAGGCGTAGCGTCACGGCCACATGCATCCATAACCATGTAGCTGCCCCCCAAGGGACCGCTAACTATGGCATCCTGAATCAGGCCGACGGCTTTGTTGTGGTGAGCAATGTGCATGGACTTGATGTTACGGTGGCTGCATTCGCCAAGGAGGTGGCCAGCTGAGTCAAGTGGGGCCAGGCACAAGGGGCACGAGCCGATGGTGATGGTGCCTAGATCTGTGACATGCGGCCTGCCCATGGTGCGTGCCCTGTGCGCTGTCCAGAGGGAACCATAGCGGACGTTCAGAACAGTGCGAATGGCGCTGAACTTGGAGCGTGGGGAATGCGCATTGGATAATGCATTGATTTGTTGTCGCAGGTGCCAATAGTAACCGCCAGGAACTGCAGGTTGCGCAGTGGGGAGTGGGGAGTGGCACTGCTGTCGGCGCTTCTGTCGGTCGGGCGTGGCCGCGTAAACTTTTTGCAGCTCGTTCTGCTCAAGCCTGTCCATGGCCGCCAGCTTCACAGCCTCGCAAAGGTCATCTACTAAGGAAAGGCGGTCGCTGCGTCGCGAGGCTGCGCATGGCCATGCAGTAAGGCCCGCGAGAAAATGGTTGGCATGCGACTGGATGGTGTGGGGGCATGCAGATGGGTCGTTCGCTGCCTGGGTAGCACCAGCGTCCGCTGCTTCATCGCCCGGCACGCCTGCCCGAACCTTGCGAAATATGGTGGCCAGGCCAAGGCGCGGTTGAACAGGAGGTTCTGGATGTCTTGCAGCAATGGCTGGTACTTGGACTCATGTCATGTGTGGGGGTAGCGGACAATGCGCTGCGCTAGAAAAATGGCAGCCAGGCTGACGCTGAAGATGCAGATGGGTCGTAGGTGCTCTTGCTGCGTAGAGTGCTTGAGGGCAAAGTAGATGGGTGCAAGTTCAGCACGAGTGATAGTGTTTGTTTCAGCATCTGCTGCCGGGTCAACCAAGCACGTGGTGTGTGACGGCATGTGGAAGAAGGCCGCTCCCAGGCGGTTGGTGCCGATGTCCTGTGTTATGCAGCTGCTATCCGTGTAGTATGCAGAGTCAGCCGGGACCACTGCAACGGGTGCTGAGCAGGCGCTCCGCACAGTGTGGGCACGCTGAGCGCTGCTTTCTGTGTATGGGTACGCTGACAGGCAGTATTGAAGCCATGGGGGGTGGACGGATCAGGCACAAGGTGTTGGCGGCAGCCAGGAGGGCAAGGCGGTTACGTCCTGCATTGGACATTGCTGTCGTATAAGTGATCAAAGTGTGCCATGTCAGGAATGAGGAGGCGCAGGCCTTCCGTGTCCGCTACACGAATGACAAGGAGCGTACAGGGGGCAGGTCTGGGTGAGGAGAGCACTGGTACATCCTGGTAGCAGGAGGGCGTTGAGAGAAGCGCGCCATGCTGGTCCCCTGGAATGGCATTCAGTATACAGACTAGGGGGTGGTAGAGGAGCGAGTGGCATGACGGGGTTTTCCAGAGGGTTACAAGCATGTAGGTACAGCATGGCTCCGTGGAGCGTAGGGTGCAAGTAACAGCCCACCGCAACGCCCGGTGGATGGAGCGGGCATCACACAGGGGGAGTACAAAGAAGGCGCCTGTCCACCACGTGCTGTATGGCGAGACCTGCGCTCCGAAAGGCGGTGTTGAGGGTCTGTGGAGTAGAAGGTGGCTGCAAGAAGGGATGCAGACAGCGGGGTAGCAAAGTGCTGTGTGACAACCCTGGAGGTGGCGGCTGTGAGACGCATCAGGGCTTCTGGCACCTGCCAATAGTGATCAGGCAATTGCCGCTGACGTTGGGGCTGGCCCCGGTGGTATGCAGATTGCGTCAGTAAGTGCGCAAGGTCCCTGGCAAACGAGCCTTTGGAGAGGCTGGCATGGAGAACAGGTTCGGCAGCTTGTGTGCATGCCCACTGGCTTGTCAGCCAGTTGAGGCGCGCCGTGGACATCATGCCAGCACATGTACCACCAGAGTTGTACACGAATGCTGTGTCTGTGCGTTGTATTGGCTGTTCCTCGTCTGCCGGTCTGATGATGAAGGTCCCGGGATGATGAAGGTCCCGGGCGGCGCTATGTCCAGAGCCGGGTTGGCCGGCAGCGTGTTGAATGATTTGAGGCGGTCAAGAAGGGCGTGATCGTCCGTATGTAGGCCTGCGCGTTGCGTTGGTGTAGCAGCTGCCGGTGCTGTCAGCATGGTGGGTATGGGCAGTGTGGGTCCTGTGGGTGGTGTCTGTTGGGGGACGGGTGCCGGCGGCGGCTGGTCAGTGTGTATGTGATGTGTGGGGAGAGTGTCAACGCCGGGCCGCACCCTCCGTGGGGGTGAGTGGTCGTTGTGCTGGGCGTCAGCGGCCACATGTGTGGCGGCTGCATCAATACCAGCAGAGAACACGATAAAGAGCGCCAAGCGGATTGGTAGGGCCGGACGAGAAGGCCCGCTTTAGGTGGATTGCAGATGTCCATGTCCCTTTTGTTGCAGGCCAGAGCCAGCATCCAGCCGGATAGCGGCTGGGATGGAGACAGGTGGCGTCACCTTGCAGACATCAGTTGGAGCTGGCTTCAACAGGTGCGCGGTATTGTGATGGGCAGGCAGGTGGTTCAGGCAATGCAGGTCAAACACAAGCATCAGCTGCACAGCAGCCTTGCCAGACCAGTCCAGATGCCAGCCCTGGACCAGTTTTCAGGCTGCCAGTACCCATCCGACCCTGCAGGCAGCAGCACTGGCCAGGTGCTCCCCACCTAACAGGCGTAAGCAAGTTTGAGATTGGCGTGTCAGGTGCAAACAGCCTTGCATCGCTTGGCCATTTCTCTGGTCCTGTGAACAGTACTCTTGACGCTATCTTTCACCATATGCTCTGGTGCCCCCTACGTGTACACAGAGAGCCTTGTGGCTGTGGCTAGCTTATCGGCAGCAGCTGACAGAGGCGGAATGCTTGTTGCGCACGTGGAATGGTTCCGGGGGGCTTGACGCAGCTGGTGATGTGCAGGTGAGTACCGGGTCTTCCGCTGCAGCATTGCCTGGCAAGCTTGAACTTGAAGCAGGCTGCAGCGCAACTCAGTAGCTGGATTCAGGTGCTGAAGGCGGTGGGTGGACACAACGCAGCTCCCATGCCTGCAATGACAGCTGACATGGCATTGTTACAGCATCGCCTGTTAGAATGCCTGTTGTGGGTGATGGCAACTGAAGCGCACAGGTAACAACGCCAGCTAGGTGGCACGCGCATGTTAGCTTGAAGCAGGACTCTGAACAGTGCATTGTGCACACAGTGGCAGAACACTTGAGTGATGAGAATCACATCATGTTTTAGTGCATACCTTTCCTGTACCGTACGTTGCCATTGTCACAAAATATATTTATCAAGTTGTTTGTCAAAACATCTCGAGCACTTCCTCAGTTGCTGCAGCTGATCTTGTAAGGCAGGAGGGCACGCATGTTGTTTTCCAGGTGTGGGGTGAACCCAGGCAGGTCCCTCTTTGCACAGACACGCAATATTAAACCTTTGCGGCTGCCTCGTATGGCATCTGTCGCTCAAACGACCGTGGCAGTGGTGCAAACCACACAGTCTCACGGGCCGTCGACGTCAGAACCGCAAACAGGGCAACGCGGCATTGCGGGTGAGTTGAATGCGCGGACTGCGCTGTCAAGGCGGAACGCGTGGCATGTGGAGTTGACAATTTGCTGTCACTGGTTTCCATGCAGAAACGCTGACGCTGCGATTGATGCCGCGAAGAAAAAAGAAGGCAAGCAGCATGCTTCTTGGAGGGCATGCCGCATGTGCCCGTTGCCCTTGCCATGACCATGAAACACAGCTGCATGGGCGTCTGCATGTCCTCTGAGTAAAACCCAGGCTCACCTCTCTGTATGCAGAGTGTCAAGTGGACAGACGACACGGTTGAAGTCAACGAGTTCATGGGCAAGAAGAGCAGTAAAAGTGAGTGCGCTGGAATGCATAGCAGCAGGCCAGTTCCTCTGCCCATTAGTGCGTTGAGTGCTTAATGCTTGACTATTTCGCTGGTGCTCCTTACCCGTGTCAGAGTGCTGCATATTTCACAAGCGGCGACAGTTCGGTGACTGGAGCGATGATGAGGACAGCGACGTTGAATGCAACGACTGCAATAACCAGGCGCCAGGGGGGGAAGCGGGTAACCATGGGGGCAGCGGTGAAGCAGGGGCCGCAAATGCCGCAGCATCATAGCAGGTTAGGAGCTTTGCACTTACAGACATGACGTATGTTCCCGAGCTGAGAGTGCAGCGCCGCAGGGGGGCGGGGGAGGGGCGGAGCAACGCATTGACATTTTCTGCCACAGTCATCGCAGCCATTCTTATGACTTTTCTTGACATCCATTGTACATTGCAGCAAGTTGAATGCTGCAGTCACACTTCGAGACACATACCCTGAAACCGCATAAGCCTGTGATGCAAATTTGAACTTGACCGAGAGGAGAAACAAAAGTTGAGCAAAACCGTTTGAGCAATGCCCATTGACATGGCGAAATCGTGTGCGTGGTGAGCAACGCAACCACAGCCACTATCACAGGCAAGCAGACACAGCAAGGAGCGGAGAGCATGTAACGACGTACGAATGGTAATGGGTTGCAAGGATAGGCTGATGGGCTGGCCCGTGCGCCGACTTCATTCATGTGGTCAGTCACTGATGAGCCACAAGTCTTTGAATAACACCTTATGCCGTCAGTCTGAGCGGAACCCTCTCACTGCCTCTGGGTCAATCACAATATGAAGTGAACGCAATAGCCTCGCCAGCGTTGGCTGAAGTCAGGCCTGCCAACCACTAGTTGGTGATGAAGGGTGTGTCTGCCCATCTGGCACTGCACTCCAGGCATGGGCTCTGCGGGAAGCCTGCTTTGCCCAGCATCTCACGAACGCCGATCACAAGGTTCCTGCAACAGGGCGGGGCGGATGAATCATGTTGATGGCACTTACACATGAATCCTGATGTCGGTGAGCACAGAGTCACGCCGTTGTTTTGCAGCTCAGATAATACCTGTACGTAAGTGGGTAGCCTGGCTTCTGCTTGTGGTGTTGCCGCACCACCGCGACCATGGCATTGGTGAAGGCCCCGTACGCAGCGCCGTTGTGCGGTCTCGCATCAGCGCTGCAGGGGGACACGGGGCAGGCACACGAGGAGGCAACGTCCAAATTAGTTGGCTCAACCGCTGTGCGTGCAACCCATGGTGCTCACACTGACCCAACCCATGGCCCCAAGCCAGTATATCATGGAGTACACTTTGTTGGTCATCAAGCTAAAGTTCAACTACAATGTCAGGTTCTGGACATCCCTCATCCCCTGTCGCCTCCCGCCCGCTCACCTTGTTTCCTTGTCCTGGCAGCCTGTGAGCAGCACACCGACATCAGCGTCTAGAGGCTCGTTGAGTTCTGGTGATGCAAAGGCCGCAAGCACTGCACTGCCATCATCCTGACCAGCCGATGCACCGCTGGCGCCTGCTGCCCCTGTATCGCCCCCGACAGGCTGTGACTCATCTTCGCTGTTTGCGGTCTTCATCAGGCCCGCGAGCTGGGCCTGGAGTGCCTGTACTGCTCCTTGGACTGCACCCCCAACATTGGCCTGCGCTGCCTGCACCGCAGCAGGCCCGTGCTGCTGTACATGGGATGCAAGCATGCCCATGAAGTTCTTTGTGTTTTTTAGGCCGCCCTGAAGGTTGCCCTGTCGTGCACAGGGATAGGCAGGCATGGATTTCAGCAAGTTGGGTGGAGCTTGCGAATGGGAGAGGGAAGTGCACAAGCAGTATGCACTAAGCACAGGTGTCGCCACAGTGACCGCATCAGCCTTTCTGCCCCCTGCCGCCTGCCATTGGATGTTGAGGTACTAATACACGTGCACGTTGCTGGTATTGAGCCAAGTGCGGTAAGCCTTCAAAGGTGTTTGTGGGCAGCGCACCGTGACGAACTGCTGCCAGCCCTCGCGCTGGATGGTCTCCTGGATGTTCGTGACGTTCTTCTGCCCCCCCTCCAGGTTCCCGCGCACGAACTGCACCGCGCTAGGCAAGTGTGCATCCAGCTGCCCTTTGAGCATCTTCAGGCCCTGAGACACAATCGACACCACACTGGCGTCGTCGCCAAACAGCGACACGAGCGTGGCATGCAGGTTATCTCGCGCGACCGTCGTGCCGTCTCCAGCGATGCGCGACAGGGCCTCACACAGGTCGACATATGGCAACGAGCGCGACTTCTTGGCCACACCCATGCCGCCCAGGCTGGCCAGCATCTGCTGGATTGCCTGCACGTCAGGGGCGTGTGGATAAGGGGGTTGCGACTTGGTTATGGTGGACCTGTTGTGACAGCTGATGCTGGAGCAGAGTGGCGGCTTCTGTAGCAGGTGGTGAGCTCATATGGAAGCAAAACTTGGGCGCATCCACGATGCTGGACTTCGGTGCTCCTCGCAGGACATCACCAAAAGCATGAGCTTTACCACTCTGTGCGTTACCTTGAGCCGCCCAACAAGCAAGCAAGCAGCTCCTGACACCCATACCAGCAGCCCCTCTCAGGGCCGCCTCATACTCAAGCTGGCAGGTCCCCACCTGTACGTTGATGGGCGGTGGTGGTGGGCCACCCTCCTTGGGCCCTGTAATGGCCACCTCCTCATGGTCCAGAAGGGTGCCGCTGTGGCAGCAGTCCGCAACGAACGTCAGCTTCACATTCTTGTGACTCAGGGGCTTCAACAGCAGCCGAAGGTCATTGTCTGAAGACAGCAGCAGTGTGGGTCGGCAGGCACCAAAGGTTGTGATACTTCTGAGCGCATGGAAGTGACAGGTGGAAGAGCAGCAACTGGGGGGTGACAACCATCACAGCAACAGCTGCATAGCTGCACTGCTGGCCTCCACAGATGCCAACATGAATACCGTCTCGAGTGTCTGCGCTGTGGCTAGCATCAGCAACGAATGATCGTGTTGAATGAGCAGCGTACCTGCAATGATGTTCATGTCCACAGGGCAAATGGCTTCGTCCAGGCCATCAAGCTCAGACGCGTCATCAGTTGGGACCTGAGGTGGACAGTTGGGAGGACGCACGTTACAGGCACAATACCATCAGGCTGACGCAGCAGCATGTCGCATAGCGGCTGCAAGCTTGTTTTGAGCACGGGGCAACTGTGTGGTGCGTGTTGCGCTCACAGGAGCCTGGGGGTGAGGGGCATTGCAGGCCTGCCCAAGCGCAGAGCTCCGGCACAGCAATGCAGGCACTGTTAATCCCTCCGCATGTTCCACTCACCCATTGTTCAGTACTGCCTCCTCCCACGAGTCAGTCCTAAATGCACCCACCTGTGTGCCATGGCCAGAGAAGTGGATGAACAGCTCGTCCCCCTCATGCGCCTCCTTGACCATCTGTGAGATGGCTGCCTTGATGTTGCGGCCTGTGGGCTTCCGGCTGCCCTGGTCAGTGTCCACCATAGTGGTGATATCACCCTGCAAGGCGGCAAGCATGGTGATATGGTGCAGGACAGCATGGGAACTGGAGTATTCTGCTAGGGCCAGAGCCAGATCCCAGGGCATTTGCAGCACAGTACTTGGCACAGGAGAAAAAGGAAAGGGTTGTGCAGCGAAGAATAACATGGCACGTGAGGCAGCTGCTGGATGGCTGCAGTGGGGCGCAACAAAACTGCCCTGGTTGCATAGCAATCGCTGCGCATCGGATGCAGAACAAAAGCATGTCACACACAGGATTGAAGGCGTAGTAAGAGACAAGCATGTCCTTGACAGCTTCCACGTCATTGACGCAACCCTGGAGCTCAGCAGTTGTTCCAGTGTAGTTGATGCCAATTATGAGTGCACGCCTAGGCATGGTCCTGCGCATTGAGTCGACGATGGTAATGAGCAGCGCATTATCTTAGTGCCAGCAGCTTGCCAGAGGCAAATAGCACGCTCATGTATGCATACTCCTGCACTGATGGATGTCAGCGGTTGGAAAGCGAGCCCGTATCTTGGCTCACCAAGGGCACGAGGAGATGCCGTGGGGGTGCGACGTGGCGATGGCAGGCGCGCTGCATCGTGCCAGGCTCTTGAGGCAAGGCACGAGGTGTGGGCAGGTATGAAGCGCAATTTGGCCGACTGAGCGGACTGGATTCAGAGCTTGTGCTGCACTGTGCTTGTGATCGTTAGTGCTGAGGGACGCCGTTCCTACAGTTTCTTCAGCCGGCGACCTCAGGCAAGGACTCGACATGCACGTTCATGGCCAAAGGAGAGCTCTAGCTTTGTAGGCAATGGTGCTTGTTACACCCACTCACAACATACAAGCACATCCTCATGCATGCAGGTCAACAAACACCAGGACTTGAAAGCGCAGCTCAGCAACACCGGCTTGCGTCAGGATGGAGGCACCGGTGGTTCAGATAGACACGACCATGGGCACGTTCTCAGTGGAGCTCTACTACAAGCATGCACCTAAGACAGGTAAGGATCGCCAATGTATCACCTGTGCTGGTGGCAGGAGGCAACCATTGCCAGTGCGGGCTGTGCATGGTTGGCTTGCACTCACCCATTTGCTGACACCCGAAATCCACTCTCCTGCGATCAAGTCAAAAACTTCCAAGAGCTGTCAAAGAAAGGCTACTACGATGGCACCGTCGTGAGTGCTGGGTTGGCCTATGCTGTGATCAGCCACGCATAATCACGATTGTGTGCTGATGAGGCAGTGGGGCAAGGCTTGTTACTGGTTGTAGCACCTGTGGCTGCCTGCGTGCTGAAGCTTGACTCATCAATGACTGCGTGCCTGCCACACCTCTCCACACGTTTCACACCCACCTGCACCCCAGTTTCACCGCATCATCCGGGACTTCATGATCCAGGGTGGCGACCCCACCGGCACAGGGCGGGGGGGTGAGTCCGCTTTTGGCGGCAAGTTCGAGGACGAAGTCACGCGCGAGCTTAAGCACACCGGGGCAGGCATCCTTAGTATGGCCAATGCAGGGCCTAACACGAACGGCTCACAGGTATGTTCAGGGAGACAGCGGGGAAGAAAAGGGGTGCTAGGGAGCTGAAGACCTGTTCAAGGCGGGGTGCAGGAAGGACCGCCAATCAAGACCGTACTATCTCTTTGCCTGTGCGAATGCGCGCAAACATTGGTCGCCGCACACAGGCTAGCACGCACAGTTGAATAATTCGGGCCTGGTGCCGCGCGCACTCAATTTTCCCGCACACTGTTGCATGGGGAACAGTGAACCTGACACCTGTTGCGCGCAGCAGTTGTTTGGCGAGGAGGCTATGTATGCCAGCCCATTGGCGCGCGTAGCAACCGGGCGGGCATGCAGAGGAGGTGCTGCGGTTCATCGCTTGGCCGACTTGCACGCAGGAATTGCAGGGCGCAGCGCACTCGGTGCAACAATGAAGTTCGGGGCCCGCGCACATGGAAAACTAACTTTCGGACGCCGCGCAGTCAATCTCAATATTAATTTCGCTCGGGACCGCGCACAGGCAAAGAGAAAGTACGGTACTTCACACCTGTTGTAGGTGCCACGCCCCTGAAACTGAGGGTGTTGAGTATGCTGGTGTCGCCTCAGCCTTGCCTTGTTAAGGAGCAGGTTCCTTGGCAGGCCTGTAATCAGTGGCTTGCGTGCATGAACATGTGCCGATGCCGCTCCTTCCTGCTCTGCAGTTCTTCGTGACGCTGGCGCCCACGCCATGGCTTGACGGTGCGTGTCTGCACCGAACAGCATCAGGGCGTGCAGATGCGGCCGCTATGTATGCCTTTGGTGCCAGCCATGCACCCAAACAACACACTCCTGCATCTGTGACAACTGCAACAACGGTCATCTTGTTGCCCCGTGTGTGCTGCGTGCAGGCAAGCACACCATTTTTGGTCGGGTGTGTACGGGCATGGACGTGATCAAGCGCCTGGGCAACGTCCAGACTGATTCCAACGACCGCCCTATGACTGAGGTCAAGATCTTGAGGGCAAGGCCAGTGTGAGCACCAGCAACAGCGAGCCACATCACGGGGGGAACCAATGGCAAATGCAGCCCTGAGGTGGCTGGCATATGCTGTGGCTGCAGCTGGCCCGCTGCGTTTGGCCCTGAATGTGCAATGTGATGTGGTGTCTCACATGCAAGTGCCTGAGGGGCCATGGTGCCTGGACTTCTTGTGCATCGAGACTCGTGTATGACTCGGACCCAAGCAGACGCTTGAAGCAACTTGCTTCTTTCAAAACGGCTGTTGCAGCTCTTGTAACAGCAGGTTTCACAAGCGTTGACTCTGTGCGCATGCCGTCTGACTTCGTCATGGTGGTTGACAGGCGATACAGCAAGGCTGAGGGTGTAAAGGCTTCACAGGTTTATAACAAGACGGAAGTGCAACGTCCATTCTTCCAATAAGATTCTTACTGCAGGATCGCCACAGGCAGCCACTCAGGAACAGTGGACCGTCAAGGCCAATGCCGGCAGTGTAATGTACAGGGACCCAGCGCTTGTTTATCAATGCTTCCGACTGCCAGCATACCTAGCCATGGCGAAATCAGGCAGTGCTTGTGGCAGAGCCAGCGCAGACATGAAACAAAATAGCCTTGGTCGCGGTGCAACCGAGGGTGTGCGTGTGACAGCACAACGCATACAGCTGGCTTAAGCCAGTGAGCAGTGAGGGGAGTGCCCGTAAGCCATGTCAGAGGTAAGTGTTGAGCGTGCAGCATGCTCTTGATGCAGGCTGTGAGCCTTCAGCGGTTGCTCCAGCTGTTGACCTGTGTGGCAAGGCAGGCAATGCAGACACTGCTGAGTTTCATGATACCTGCTTGCAGGCCAATACCTGTTATAAAGCCTCGCGTACACGAGCCGATACGCAGTTGCGGCCAGCGGCGCAGCTGCCACATCTGTCCGCCCTGAATTTAAGCTCAGGTTCAACAGCCTATGTCAAGATCACCGGTCCACTCACTCTGCGTGCCCAGAAGCTGCCCTTCCTGCGCATCGCATCCAGGAACTTCTGTGCGTTGAGAGTAGTCTGACCGCCTGCTGTTGCCTTGCCGAACACCAACGTCACGACGTCCAGCACCTGCTCGCTCAATTTCACGCCGCAGAACTTGGCCACCAGACGCCCTAGCTCCTGCTTGCCAACAGGGCGTCCCACCTGCATGTGACAGCAGGTGTGGCAGACAGCGCATAGATTGCCCGTCCTGATGGCATGCCGTCCCAGCCGGCTAGGACTAAATAGTCGCCAGTGTTCATGCAAGGTACTTCACCACAAATGTTTGCCCCATTACCGTTGTTCTTCCTCATGTGGAACGGCATACAGCCCTACCGCATGTCCGCCTGCCTGTTTGGCCTGCCGGTTGCGCACCTTGTCCATGCACTCAAGCGCCACCTTGAGCTCATGCAGGTGCTCCTGCAGGTGGTCGATGGAAACAAACTCCTCCCAGCTGATTCGCATCTTGGACAGGTGAGCCGCTTGGGAGTCGATCTGGAGCAGCAGGTATGAGGACGCAGCACTGCAAGGGTCAAGCTTGCAGCTGGCAGAATGATGATGGGAAGGGCACACTCTCAGCATGTGCAATCGATGTGTGGGTTGTCAAGGTGCAAAGGTGGCTGGTTGAACTGCAAACAAAACCCCATGTGCTCGATTGCCTACATTGTGCTCACATGTGCAGCCTTAGACATGAAGCGCTCCTGAGCTACTGCCTTGTTACCTGGTTAAGGTGCACTTCTGCCTGCGAGAGTTCAGCAGCCACCACAAGGCTTCTTGCAAAGTCGATGCCTGGGATTAGGTTGCGCTCCTGACGAGGGCACAGCGAGGGGTCAAGAACATGGGCACAGAGTGGGCCTGCTCACAAGGAGCGCACACTGGGCAAGCGGGCTTGAACCGCCAGCGCTGTGTGACTTCCTTCGCTGTTGCAATGCCCAGTGCTGAAGAATTGTGAAGTGCTGCCCACAGCAGAGCTGCTGACATGTGACTGCGAGGATGGAAGTCACAGCACCTCCGGCTGCACTCCTGGTGCTGCAGACTCCTTACATCTGGCATATAGTGTTGGAATTCCAGTTTGAGCAGCTCCTCATTCAGAGCCGACAGGAAAGCCTTGAACTCCTTCAGGCCGAGCTTGCCAGACTGATCAGGCCCAAAGAAGGAGACCAGGAGGCCGCAGGGGGCGCCATGCAAGCTGCGGATGCGGCAGTGCAGGCAGGCGAGTGTGTGAGTGGAGAGCACTGCAGCGATATGGGTAAGGTCAGGCATGGGGCCCAAAGAGGCCACTAAGAGTTACTGTTACGCCCTCATGTTACCTACAAACCAACAGCCCCGCTCACGTGGCTTGCAGGGCGGCCTGTCGCCTGATGCCGTAGCTGCTGATGCCCGCCTGGCCCTGCAGCATGCGCAGGATTGCCTGGAACTCAGAGACATCCACCACACCTGCAAGGACAGCGCACAGGGTGCGCTTCAGCATTTAGTCACACATAGTCTACTTTCAGCCACACATAGTCCAGTCCATTTTGGCACTAGCATGCATTCTCAACATCTGAATGCCACAAGCCCCTTGAGCACATGCCTGTTGGTGTCCTCCCCTGCCACGCATCCCACAGCAGTCTGCCCTTCCTACGTACCCACCATTGCCATCAAGGTCAACTGCATCGAACATGACCTCCACATCGCCCTGGGGGATGCTGAGCAGCGTGACCACCAGCTGGAACTCATGGAAGTCCAATACGCCTGGGGGTTGCAGGGTGAAGGAAGCCAGTGCGTTCCGGTGTGGGAGTGTGGCAAGCAAACGCGATGGGCAGGCCATGTGCTCCCTTCATCAGCACGGCATGTGCCTGCTGCGGCTTGCCAGCTCATCTGCTTGCACGCTTACCATCTCCATCCAGGTCAAACTGCTGGAAGAATTTGTTCTGATGCTCCTTCAACTCTGGCTGCTGCTGCCGCCGCTCGCCTGCACAGCACCGACACAGGGGCATGTGCTGTGTTGTGCATGCACAGAGCAGAGCGCAAGCCTAGATCGCTGTGCTGCACCCTCCTTTGCGCAGCCGCCACCGCCCCTCGCTTGCCAAGTCGCCCACCCGCCAGTGAACCAGAGCGCTCCTCTGTGGAGCGCGAGGCAGGGTAGGTGGGCACCAGCGCATGCAGCAGGTCCTTGGGCAGCATGTAGCGGCTGCTACCGCGTTCCTGGCTGCTGAAGTACTCAAACACCTTGTCCAGGGAGCTCATGTCCCTTCGCGGCAGTGCAAGGCAAGTAAACAGGGCGGTCTTTGGTCACCACGTTGCTGCGACAGCAGTGACAGCAGTTGAAGCATACTGACTCTACTTGCACAATGGAAGGACCTGAATGCGGGTGTGTGCATCAGAGCTATCAGAGCTCACCTGATCCGCTTCTCATAACTGAAGAACACGCGCTGTTTTGTGTTCAAGGGCAGCAACTTCCCAAGATGCGAGGTCCACGACTCCGAGCCCGACGAAGATGCAGGATCAGCTGCTGCTGGTTCACTGTTACTCACAGCAGCCGACTCTGCGTTGGCAGTGGACTGCTGTGTACATGTCCATGCTGCCACGGCCAGAGGAGCAGCAAGCCATGCATGCCACCAAGTGGCAGTGTCCTGCTGCTGCGATACGCAGGCAGGGCCCGACCTGCATGCTGATGATGAAGCGGTTGCAGCTGCTTGGAGCACCCACGTTCGAATGCGGGCACGCATTTTCGCTTCGATGGAGTTGACGTTTCACTTCAGTCAGAAAATCGCGCTTGCAGTTGGAATGTGGGGTCAGTGTGGGTGATCCTTGGGGCCCGACGCACATCAGAGTGCGTTCTCAGAACCAGCAGTAGCAGTCATGAACTCCAAGTGCCTTAAGCAGCGCGCATTTTCCGCTGGTGCCACCTCCAGGCCCAGCACGCCTTGCGCACCCCGGCATGCACCTCGCAGTGGCTGCGTGCAGTGCTCCGCAATGCCCAAGGAGCGCGTGGCCGAGGTGACCGGCATGGCCGCTGCCCTGAGCACGATTGCCCCTGCGGCCCAGGCCTCGGAGCTCTTCGCAGCTGCAAATGCTGTGGACGCCAGCTCCTTGTCCTTCGCTGTGACCGGTGGCGTCGCGATTGCTGGCCTGGGCGCTATCCTAGTGGCCACTGACCCCCAGAAGAGGTAGGCTGGGTCTATCACGCGACTGATCGACTGCCGCGACAACTCAAGTGCAGACCCCTGACGCCTGGGCGCCCGCACACGCTGCTCGATTGTTTACAGGCGTAGCGAGCAGATGGCCAAGACTGGCGGTGATGAGAAGGAGGCGGTGAGTTTCGCCTTGGAACTGTGCTCATGTGGAGCTGCATGTGTGCAGGCCCGGCACCCACCATAACCTTGTGCATACCCTCAACAGGTCAAGAACTACTTCAACACCGCTGGCTTTGAGCGTTGGCGCAAGATCTATGGCGAGACTGATGACGTGAACAAGGTGCAGATGGACATCCGAAAGGTGCGTTTGGGCGCAGGTGTGTGGATTGCGCTGCCAGTGGTGCTCCATGCTGCCTTGACTGGCAGGCGTGGCCCTGTGTCATACACCAGCAGCTGCAGGCAGACAGGTGCTTTGCCCATCAGTACACTGGTAGGGTTCAGTGCAAGCCAGCTGAGTTGCCCAATCCCCCCTTCACTGCACATGCAGGGCCACGCTGTGACTGTGGAGAAGGTGCTGAAGTGGCTGGATGAGGAGGGCGGTGTGAAGGGCACCACTGTCTGCGATGCTGGCTGCGGCACTGGTGGGTCAAACACGGAACTCATGACATGCTCGGACAGGAACTGCAATGCTGCCCTGTCCTCAACTCAAGGCACGCCTGTCTCTGCCATGGAGGCTCCTTTTGCCTTCTCTGGCAACCACCTTATGTTTCCTGCTTGCTGAAATATGGAATATCAGGTAGCCTGGCCATTCCCCTGGCCCTGCGCGGTGCAACTGTGTGCGCCAGCGACATCAGCTCAGCCATGGCAAGCGAGGCACAAGCCAGGTGAGGACGAAACGCAGGGGGAGACGCCTGGTAGCATCAGCTTACGTAGGGCAATGGGTGAACAGCCGGGAGGTGGGTTTGCCAGTCGCATATTCACTTGGGCTCACATCGGTGAGCGCATGGTTGCCTCAGCACGCTGTGTTGCTCATGTCAGCCAGCTTTTAAGCTGGCACTGCGCAAACGTTCACTGTTGGCGTGACGCCTGTCCTTGCTCACAGGTACGAGCAGGCAGTGCGCGACGGCAGCGCAGTGCCTGAGGTCGCCCCCAAGTTCGAGGCCATGGACCTGGAGTGAGTGTGAGGGGTGGGCTGTGGGTCGTCCAATCAGCACTTGCGCACAACATGTGCCCGTGTCAGCGCTGGACACGAGTGCCCAACACTTAGCCTGTTTAGCACATCATCCAGCGACCTTGCCAGGCGCCCCAGCACTCGTAACTATGATCGTTTGGGCGCTGTTGAGTGCATATTTGCCAACCTGCTGACACCTCCGGTTCGCAATCTCTGCAGGTCCGTTCGCGGCCGATACCACACCGTGACCTGCCTGGATGTCATGATCCACTACCCCCAGGACCGTGTGGACGCCATGATGCAGCACCTTGCCTCCCTGTCTGAGAACCGCCTCATTATTAGCTTTGCACCATACACCATCGGCTACGCGGTGCTGAAGCGCATTGGAGAGCTGTTCCCTGGCCCTTCAAAGGTAGGCACTTCATGCCAGAGTGGCAGCTGTGCGGAGGCTGAGGATGACAACGGGCTAAGAGCTGCTGACAGTGCCTGAGAATGCAGTACCGGGCATGCGATGTTCTGACAGCTGATGGCATACACATGGTTGTGAGTTTCAGTGGTCCACCCTCGGCATCACGTCATGGGAACCCATCTGATGGCTGACACAATCCATGCGCGCCTATATCCTGCAGGCGACCCGTGCCTACTTGCATGCTGAGGCAGACGTCGAGGCTGCGCTGGAGCGCGCTGGCTTTAAGGTTGTGAAGAAGGAGATGACTGCCACTAGCTTCTACTTCTCTCGCCTGTTCGAGGCCATCAGGCAATAGGAACCTTTCCGGACACCTGCCCTGGAACTGCAGATCGCACGGTGCATGGTAAGATGAGGTTGAGCAGGTTTTCACACCCGGGGACCAAACATTTGTGACAAGTACCTGCCCGCCTTTTATTCTGCATGACTACTGTGAGTTACTTGATTGCTGACATTTTCAACACATACATAGTTTCTCCTCCAGGTGAGTTTTTGAGTGCCACTTTTAACATGAGTGAAAGTCACTTGGCTGTATGAAAAGGACTATGATCTCTGTAATGAGAAGGACGAGGGGCGAAATGCAAGGACACAAATCTCTCCCAACAGGCAAATACAATCAGTGCGCTGACAGGGATGTCATGCGCAGGCACCACACAACAACGGAAAGCCAAGTCCTCCTAGCCAGCACACTTGACAACAAACAACATGAATACCACGACGAACTTCGCTTACTTGACCTTGACCTCAGCCTGCAGGCCGCAGCACAGGAGCACATTATCATGTAGTGCAGCGCAGCATAATTGATTTGGCAACGGCAGCAGTGACCTGCATCAACAGCCTTCACACCCTAGTACTTTGCCTGCCTCACCTTGGCCATGTGCAGGATCAGGTCGACAACGCGGTTGCTGTAGCCCCATTCGTTGTCATACCAGGACACCAGCTTCACAAAGGTGGGCGACAGCATGATGCCAGCCTTGGCGTCCACAATGGAGGAGTGGGGGTCGGTGGTGAAGTCTGAGGACACAACATCCTCATCAGTGTAGCCCAGGATCTGGGGCACAACGCACGCCAGAGGCAAATGCATCGTCAGGTTCAAGGTCTCAACAACCAGCTTGGGTGATCGGACACAAGCATGCTGCTGCATCAGCACACAAACGGAACCAGAACTACAGGCATTGCACGACTGCTGAAGTATGCCCACAAACCAGCAACTGTTCATCGCCACAGCACCAGCGACTCACCCCCTTCATCTCGCCCTCTGAGGCAGCCTTGAGTGCAGCGGTGATCTCCTCGTAGGATGTGGGCTTCTCCAGGGTGACGGTCAGGTCAACGACGGACACGTCGTTGGTGGGGACACGGAAGGCCATGCCGGTCAGCTTGCCCTTGAGCTCAGGCAGCACCTGAGGAACAGATATGCAGCAGCAAGCGGGTGAGTGAGGCAGCACCACATGCAGTGTTCTGCATCCGCCCACACTTGTATCAGATGCGCTGCATGAGCAAATGTCCGCAAGGACAGTCGGCAACCATGCAGCCAGACTAAGGCAGTGTAAGCGCGTACCTTGCCGACAGCCTTGGCAGCGCCAGTGGATGAGGGGATGATGTTGCCATTAACAGCACGGCCACCGCGCCAGTCCTTCTTGGAGGGGCCGTCCACAGTCTTCTGGGTGGCGGTGGTGGCGTGCACAGTGGTCATCAGGCCCTCCTTGATGCCAAACTTGGTATGAATGACCTGTGTAAGCGCAAGCGGTGTGGGCACAAGCCATAAGCTGAAGTTAACTTGCTGCCATGGTGATGCCAACCACCAAGTTCCAACACGCATATGCGGTGGTTTGACCTTGCACAAACACAAGCTCAAGGGTCGCACCTTGGCCAGGGGAGCCAGGCAGTTGGTGGTGCACGAAGCATTGGACACGATGGTGTCGGTCGCAGGGTTGTACCTGTTCTCGTTGACACCCATCACATACTGCGCAGAGGTGCATCAGGGTAAGCCAGGTAAGCAGCATTTCCAGAATCATCACGAGGGCCAGTGCTCATTGTCCAGTTAACTCAGGCAGTCTTGTTGTCTTTGACAGGCAAGCCTCACCATGGGAGCATCGGCTGAGGGGGCGCTGATAACCACACGCTTGGCGCCAGCCTTCAGGTGGGCAGATGCCTGTGGTTGCATGCAACAAGTGCAACAAATGTTGAGGTCACAGACCTGTGGACAGCCCGTGCTGCCGGTGTCAGCGCGCTTCACGCTCACCTTGGCGATGTCGGTGAAGACGCCGGTGGCCTCCACAACATAGTCAGCGCCCACGCTGCCCCAAGGAATCTCAACGGGGTCCCTGCGCCACACGGCAAGGCACGCTCAGCAGCCTGCTATTTGCAGTAGCTACGAAGCAGCGCGTGCACGGCATCTCACTTCTTGTCGAAGGTGCCGATCTTGGAGCCCTTCACGAAGAAGCCGTCGGCGCTACCCTTCACGTCGCCCTCATACTGCGCAATCGGTGCCGCAATAGGCGCGCGGCTTTGGATCAGCGCGGGCGTGGCCAATTGAGAGGGGCGCTGCTGCTGGTGGGCCGCAATTGGGGTTTCGCTGCGCACCTTGCCATGGACTGTGTCATACTTGAGCATGTAGGCCATGTACTCGGCGTCGATGAATGGATCATTAACTGCCACAACCTCGATGTCGGGGCGGGCAAGAATGGACCTGTGGGTGCACGGGGGCGTGAGGAAATGTCAGCGACAGCTCGCACGCCAAAGTGGCTAACAGCAGAATTGCTCACCACCTCTCACCTGTGCACCAGGCGGCCGATGCGCCCGTAGCCTGGCAGGGCAGGGCAAGGCGGGGCAGGCGGGGTGCAACGTGAGGAGTTGTGCTGATACGCGGGTGCGTTGCATATCGGAGCAGCACCGCCCCTGACAATCGAGCACGCGGCCGGCCTGTGATAGGCATTCCCAATTGCAGCAGCGCCCTCACCGTTGATGCCGACCCTGATCTTGGCAGCAGCCTGCACCTTGACTGAGGTCCTGCGCGAGAAGCCAGCGCGGGCAGCGCTGTTTGTGGCCTGCATTGTGGGCGGTCGAGAACGGCTACTGCTGGGTTGAGGACAGCGCGGAAGTGGGTGGTGCGGCCGAGACAAAGACTCAAAGGCGCCTGCCTCACTCTTGGTTCTGGAGCCAAGATACGGCGAAGTAGCGGTGAGACCAAAAGCGCGAGATTCAGGCGTGTACGCCTGCTTCGTCCGGCATCCTGCCCGTCGTCTTCACAATGTCAGCTCTGCACCATGCAAGCCGCATGTGACACTCTTGGTAGCTCATGGTGCTGGGGCATATGTGCGGCATGCTGCACACTGCGCAAACGTGGCGTGGACGTGGGCCCAAAGCTCTGTCAGCATGTTGAGTACACACCGGGCATGAAGGTTGGGTGCTGAGCTGTGCGACGGCCAATTGCAAGCACGGCAGCCCCATACGTGCCAGCCATTGCTTGTCACATCAGAAATGCTTCAAGAAATTGCAGTATGACAACAATGCCAGATAAAGAGCACCTCATGGCCTTCTGCTGCCTTGAGCTGATTGTCTGTCTGTCTGTCTGGCGTGCCACCCCACCCTAACTACATCAGCCCAACCACGCGTCTGACACATTGTCTGCCTTGCAGCCCTGAAGGCCATGGCAACCAGCAGGTGCGGCAGCCCAGTGTTGGGCTCCCCTTCCCTGCACTCTCCTGCAGACATAAGAAATGAACTGCATGTCATGCAGAGCGTCAACACCGGTCAACGCACACCTGGTCATGCTGTAGCACCCCCTGCGCACACAAGCTCACATGGCTGTACATCACGTTGGGGATGAGCACCATGCCTCAGGGTGCATATTTTGCATTGCAAAGGCAACGCCACAAGGTGCTGGGCGCAAGCACATCGAACATGCATGAATGCTGCCACGCCACGCTGCATGTGCATGCCTGGCTGGTAGTGATGCCAGACATGACTCAGCGCATTCACAAAACACTGGCAGTGTGCCTGATGCTCACAAGGTCAGTGCATTTGATTTCTCATTATATCCCTGTCAAGTGCGCCACCGCCAGCTGATGGTGTGCAGTCTTGCTCAAAGTCTCTGTGGGTTGAAAACGGCTTTCCGATGGCGCATGGCGCGACGCAAGACAATGATTGTCTCTCTTGTTTGCGAAAGTAAGCGGAGCACTCTCTGAACTGTCCCGCCTGTCCCGCCTGCGTTCAACCAAGGGTGGGGGGGGGGCCAAGCCAGCGCCCACTCGTGCACAGCCAAAGCGGGCTGTGATGGCGTCGACATCTTCCAAAGATGTAGAGTTGCGCATCCCGCCGGAGCTGATAGAGCAAGCGCGCGGAAAACACCCGTGCTCTCAAAGCGAAGAAGGCAAGTTGCGCACTCCAGGGCACCGCCAGGTCATGCCGCCCTGCCGCCGCTTGCCTACTGCCGTTGAAAGGTCGCAAACGGCGTGGCACGGGGATCTATGGAGAGCAATAGCAGCCCTGTTGGCTGCATGGCCATCGTGCAGTCGGAGGCTGCTCAGTCATCTGCTTTGAGCCACCGCTTCAGCATCAGCTGCATGCAAACCCTCGCCTGACACCTTCCTGCTGTGCGTAACCCTGCACCTGCAGACTGGCACCAGTGCGATGCCATTTCCTGCGGTCGCTGGTACCAGCGCAAGCGGCCAGTGCGTATGCGTGCTGCATGTCAGCACATCACCTTCCTGCATGGCATTTGGTTAAGGAGATTTTGGTCTGCAGACGGTACATTATTTTAGCCATTTTCACGGATTTCCTGAAAGGTGTCCGACATAACAATTGCCCATCCGGCTGCTCACATGCCGCTACAGGTTGCCATTCAGCTGTATGCCACTGCCAAGCCTGAGAGTGCTGACTCAGCCAGCTTCACAGTGGCTGTGTACGAGCTGCGATGGGCATGTCCTTCATGCAGCGGCAACGTCAATGGCCAGGACCTAGGCCACATGGACGCCTTCTCCGCGCCTGAGAGCCGGGGCAGGCTCAACCAGCCCTGCGACTGGTGCAGGGAGCTGGACTTGAATGCGTGCGACAAGGGCCAGCACGAGAAGGCGGTGTGGGATGACGAAGATGACACCTATGACTTCAAGGCGACTGGCATCCGCCTGCCACCCAACTGGGTGGGCGGCTACCGTACACGCAGCACGGATCTGTCGACCTACAAGGTGGGAACCACCAGCGCTTCATGCTGGCTGCTGTTCACAATTGTCTGTGACCTACAGGGCTTTGACTTGTATCTGCTATCAACGCTGCCTGCACCCAGCATCCGCGCTTTCTCCCGGCTGCTGCTACGCACGCAGGTGTACCTGATGTTCTGCCGTGTATGCGGCGAGGTGCTGCAGCCTGACCGGCCTGACCGCTTCCTCAAGCACATGAACAACAGGACCAAGGACGGCTCCAAGCGCGCCTGCCTGGTGCCTGAGCTGGACTACCTGCTGCAGAACAGCACAGGCGCCGCGAGCAGCGTTTCACGTGCGGAGGACCGCCCCAAGCTGGACCCTGCGCACCCGGCGGTGTCGGCGCCAGAACTGGAAGAGGTGAGAGTTCATGCAGTCGCACTCCAACGGTCAGTGACACGCTGAAGGGTGTAGGCTGCGGTGCTCAGGCTGTTCCCACAACAAAGTGCAGTGGCCAGAGCAGCAACGACGATGATGGTGAGGTTTCCGTTGGGCTATTGGAAGTGTCGTTGACTGCCCATGTCCTTGCAACAACCCTGTCTTGACTGTCAGGTGTTCAAGTTCAAGCCGCGTGGCGAGCTGGCGCAGATAGCTGCTCAGCTGCACTGGTACATGGTCAGCGCCATCTCGCAGGTGTGTGGCATGCAGGGCCGGGGGAACTCAAGGGCTGCAGCTGTTTGGGCATGACGCTTGTCACTTTGGCTGCTCTTACTCTTGAATCGCGCAATTGCTGGGCTTCTGGCTCATACGCTGCCTTTCGGCTCGGGGGGTTACAGGACGAGGAGATGCGCAACATCATCTTGGCGGACATTGAGGATGCAGGCCTGAGGCGGAACCTGCGGCGTTACTGCGACGACATGTTCCTGTGCGCCGAGGAGGACGGGGAGAAGCCAGCACGTCAGAAGCTGCAGGTCAAGCAGAAGCAAGCCAGGGAGCGGGGCACGCGCAAGAGGCGCTCTGGGGCTCAGCCGGTGGGCAGGGAGGTGCGCAGGCGGGCTGGGGCGGAGGACAGCGACAGCGAAGACGAGTATGTGGAGGAGGCAGAGGAGGGCAAGGGGAAGGACAGGAAGGAGAAGGCAAAGGACAAGGACAAGGAGCGGGGCAAAGCAGAAGGGGCCAAGGGCAAGGCGGCCAGCGCAGGCACGGGAGGGGCAACCCGCGCTGGCGCTGGTACGAGCGGAGGTGCCGGGACGAGTGGCTCAGGGGCAGAGGCGGGGGCGGGGCCAGCAAAGTCGCTGATGGTTTTGGACCTAGGGGGCGGCGGTGCGGCGGGTGCCAGTGGGGGCCACAAAAGCCTCAGCTGTAGCACACCGGACGTCGCGGCGCCAGCAACCGGGACGGCGGGGGGAACTGGGGCAACGCCAGCTGTGCAGGCGTCGCAAGAGCTGCCGCCTGGCTCTTCGCCATCAGCGTTCGGCCATGGTGAACGCTCTGCCCCTGGCAATGAGTACAACCTGCAGTTGCTACTAGAGGCAGCCCTGAAGCCAGAGGACCTCTCACCCTCGGGGCAGCCAGGGCCCAGGTCGCCGTCGGCAATGAAGCCGCCCGGCGGCGGTGGCAGCGCAAAGGGCGACAAAAACGGAGACAGGAAGGAGGACAAGAAGGGGGAGAGGAAGGGTGACAAGAAGGGCGACAAGGGCCCTTCCAGGGCGCAGGGCGGGGGGACGGCTGCATCACAGCAGGGGCAGGCAGCCAACGGCAGCAGCAAGCCACGGCCAGCTGCCTCCAACAAGGGGGTTTCAGCGCTGCAGCTGCGCGTGAATCAGCTGGAGGCTGAGCTGACTGCGACCAAGGCACACATGGGGCAGGAGGTAAGATGGGACATTACGTTAGGGGTGCTTGTTGCAAGGTTGAGCATGAAGTGTGGCATGCAGCATGATTTGTTGAATGTGTAGCGATTGGGTAGCTACCAGCCTTTGCAGGCAGCCACCGTTGGTACTTCTCCTGAAGCTGGTGCTGTTGCTAGATCCTCTGCTGCCGTCCATGACCTGTGCGTTCTTGCTGCTATTTGTGCTTGGGTGCAGCTGGACACTGCAATGAAGGACTTGGAGGAGCTGCAGGCAAAGCATCACCAGGTGCTGCAGGAGAAGGTGCAGCTGGAGAGCCAGGTGACTGGGAGTGGGAGGAGTCAGAGGGCGAGCAGGACACGACGTAGGGGAAACAGCTTGCATTTGAGAGGTTTGAGTCGGGCAGCGGAAGGTGTGTGCTGTTGAGCTGTCCAGCCATGCTCTGTTGAGTTGCAGATGGAGCCAGGGCAAATGGTGCCCTTGTGCTGCACAATGTGCACACCATGTTTGACCCTTCATCCTGTCATGTATGCACAAAAACCCTCGCAGGTGAGGCAGCTGGAGCTGAAGCTGAGCAATGACCTGCGCAGGCTGCGCCACCAGATGGAGAAGGAGCGCTTTGAGAACGAGCTGAGGCTGCAGCAGGAACACAACGACAAGCTTCTGGAGCTGGAGCGACAGCTAGGCGAAAGGAGGGTGAACGACGCTAGGGAGGAGGCAGAGCAGCAACGAGTGGCGCTGGAGATGGCCAGGTCAGGGCCGCTATCTGAATAGGGCTCAAGCCGTGGTGTGAAGCCCACAGGCAATGGGCTGGGTGATGTGACACATGTCTTACCCGCGAGCGTGGGCATTGTATTTGATTGGACGGTGACAATGAGTGCATGCACTCTGCATGTACACGCTTTACATATGCTGGTCTGTGCTGCTTCCAACCAGACATCTAGCCTTATCGCCGTGTGCGAGTGATCACTTTTGTTTGACCTGGTGCCACCCGCTAAAATTTGCTACATTGCGGCACCTAACTTGCTGCTTTTTTTGCCTCCACATGCATGTCATCCAAGGCACTGTGACAATGGTTCTGGCACAAGTACCTGATGGCAGCCAACAATTTGGCTACTACAGAATTGCAGTGTTGAGCCCACACAGCACGCCCAGCAACACGCAGGCCAGTTGGCAAGACGCAATTGCAATGAGCCTGCGCCACTCTGCTGCCACGCTTCGCCACAACAGACGAGGCCGCCAGTCCCGCTGTTGCGCCTGCGGCCATCAGCAACAGTTTCCAGCTCCGATAAATGTGTCACGGCGCTCGTGCATAGCGCTGCTGACATCGGTTGCGAGTTGGACACGGCTGGAAGGGTCTGGGCAGGCTGCTGTTGATGCAGAGCAAGTGCAGCTCATTTACGCACAGTGAGGATGGCACACACGGTGGGAGTCCCCAGCATGCGCTCAGCCAAGGCAATGAGGCAGCTCATGCATGCTGGCCTGCAGGTATCCATACCGCTCACCCACAGACATCTTGTCGTACGTGAGGGACCGTGCACCCGTGGATGACCCTCAAGCAGTGCTGGACGCAATCGACGAGTTCTCCCTGGCATACCCAATGTAGGGCATGCCGTCGGGTGGTGCTCTCTTTCAAGCATGGCCCGATGTGCAACATGCGCCTGCTGCTGAAAATCCTGCTGTTGTTGGTCTTGCCAGGTACAAGATTGGGCCCGAGAAAGGTGCTATCCTGGACTCCCTGGTGCAGCTTGTGCAGCCCAAGCTGGTAGTAGAACTGGGCTCCTTCGTTGGCTACAGCGCAGTGCGAACGGCTCGCCTCCTGCAGCCTGGCCAGGGCAAGGTGGTGTGTGTAGAAGCGAACTCCCAGTGTGTTGTTGCCATCAAGGGTGTCGTGGCACATGCAGGGCTGTCCGACCGTGTGGTGGTGGAGGCGGGGCTGTCGTCAGAGGTAGTCGGCAAGCTGGCTAGCAAGTACGGGCAGGCGCAGCTGTTTTTTGAGGTGAGTTTGATGTTGGTTGTTGACGCCAGCCAAAGGCAAACACCCAGCGGTGCCTCACTTCTTGGCTCTGCCGTGGGGAGCCGCTTGCTGTTGCAGTCCCTCACGCAGCAGTGTGCCTGAAGTATGGATTGAAACGCCACTGGGACTGTTGCTTCCTTCCGCAGGACCATTGCAAGCCTTGCTACCTTCCTGACCTCAAGGTCGCAGAAGCAACAGGGCTGCTGGGACCAGGTAGCTGGGTCATCGCGGACAATGTTGTCTACCCGGGCACGCCTGACCTGCTGCAGTACCTAAGTGATGAGCAGCTGTACGCCGCAGCCTTGGTGCCGGCGCGTTACGAGTATGATCAGCCATGGAACCCTTCCTGGGAGCCCAAGCAGGATGGTATGTCGGTGGCAGTACGCCTGACAGGGCTGAAGGCAGCGCAAGAGAGTCAGGAGCGACAACGCTTGCAGGCGTTTTGTGACGGCTTTGGGATAGGAGTTGGCTTGAGTAGCGTCACAGCAGCTGCAGGGCTCAACACATGAGACGGACGTGATGCCATTCGTTTGTCACATTTTGTGGGCTCACTCTGTGTTGACTTAATTTTGTTTTCCTCACATTTCGTGGGATAGAGGCACTGCATTTCGCAGGCACTGAAATCACGCTTGAGCAGCATATTTACTTCGATAACATGATGAGTGTTGCACGAGTTGTTTTCTCGTGCACTCGGCCTTGATACTAAGCTGCAGGCAAGAGTCGACGCATCAACTCAAGTTCTTCGCAAAGCGATCAAGCAACATCCACACTTGTTGCCGGACCGTTGCACCATGACACTGTCTTCAGCAGCTTGCACGCACAGCGCGCATGAGGGCAATGAATCGGAAAGTGCTGCGGCTGATGGAACATTGAAATCCGACAATCTGCTACAACCAGCACCTCAGTCGACGTCGAAGCATGCGCACATTGGCAGCTTCCAGCACCGCGCTTGACGCTGCATGTGACCGTTTCATACCTTGATATTAGCGTTTGAGCTTCAAGGGAGCACAGGGCAGACGCCACAGGCGTGCAACAGTCATGGGCAATCAACTCCCCCGGCCCATGCTGGACCCCCCTGGAGACACTGGCCAGTGGCAAGCCTACAACCAGGCGCAGTGGAGGTCTGCGAGGGTCAGGGAGCTGGATGCACTGGGCGGACTGGCACGCCCGCCGCTTATCCGAGGGGCGAGCTTTCAGAAGAAGCTGGAGTACCTGGGCGTGAGTCCTGGTTGGGGAAAGGGGAGGCCTGGGAAGATGTGCTGTGCGTGCCTTGCACAGCACATGGAGGTTGACACCCCTGCGCGCCATCGCTGAAACCTGGCATGCATGCTTTCCTGTGCCACATGCAGTCCTTGGTTGGCGGCCGGGCGGATGCGATGCAAGGGCTGTTTGAGCAGTTTGACACGGCCATCAAACAGATTGGCACCAACTTGGAGACAAAGACACGTCTTAGCAGCAGCGATGCAAATGACATCAAAGGGTTGATCAGGTGAGCAGGAATGTCAGGTTGTGCCGGCTGTCAGTCAGTGGGACTTGCAATTGCTGGCCTCAAACACCTCACAGCAACCTGAGTACCCAACAACGCTATCGCTTCATGCTGCTGGTGCTTGCAGCCTAAACACTGCGTCAGGGGAGGTTGCGGCATGGAGGCTGCGCATTCACGCCGCCAGGAGGCGCCTGATTCTCACAGTTTGGGTAGCAGCTCGCTTTCAAACCATTGTCAAGCGACCATCGCGCCTGCGGCGTGTGGATTCTTTCAGCTACATGATCCCAGACTTCCTAGGCCAGGGTGAGAGGGTTCTGCATGCAAGTCCAACCGTTAATGCTGGCCAAACTTCTGGCTGCAGGCCTGAGCAGCTAGCGGCATGCCTGGGCGCTTGCCTCTGCCTGATGCCATGCACCTTTATACACCCCATGTCCCTGGCCGCCTCTGATGCAGATGCGCACAAGTTTGTGGAGGAGCAGATCAAGTACAGTGAGGCGGTGAGACAGGAGCAGTCAGGCAGCGACGAAGAGGGAGAGGACGGCGAGATCCAGGAGGATGAGGCAGAGGGCAGGGAGCGCCACAGCCCAGGCAGCGGCGCCTCTCGGCAACTGCAGGGCATGCCCACCGCTTTCGCCACCCCCGCGGCAGCACTGGGTCGTCAGCAGCCACAGCACCAGTCTGTGCCAGGGTGGCAGTCTAGCATGGCGTCACCGGAGAAGCTGCAGCCCCAGACCCAGGCCACAAAGCGGGCCATCCCAGGCGCAGGGATTATGGGTGGGCCGGCTAAGCTCAACTTCTACCGGCCCTTCCAGACATACAAGCGCCTGGAAAATCTCATTCCGGCTGAGCCCGCGCCACTGCCCAAGCGAGCTGCCGGCCATGCCATCAGTAGTGTTGCCGGGGCTGTGCCGCCCCTCACATACCGTGTGTCGGCTGCTAGGCCAGACTCGCCCCAGGGCAAGGTCAAGGTCAGACACCTGTCCCACGAGCACCCTGCTCGTCAAGGACGTCAACCCCCGAATCGCAGTCCCCCGGGCAAGGCTGCAAAGGTGCCTCCGCCAGCAACTCCGCAGCTGGCGTTTGTTTCAGAGGGCCTGCGACTGCCCTCCATCGCGGCGATGACTGGCACCGCGACCCGACCGCTGAGGTGGGTTGATGCTGGTTCTGAGTCACGCGTAGGGCCCCTGTTGTACAGGTTAGCGCTGATGCAGTGGCAATAGCCCTCACTCTTATCCTTAGCTATAGAGGTCGAGAGAGTGGTTCACACATTGCTCCCAACAACATGTCGACGAGGGGTTGTAAGAAGCGCACATGCCAGCGCTACACAATGAACCACCTGTGCATTGTTCCACTCTTCGGCGCAGGCACAAGTCTTCATTGGTACAGCACTGGATCACTGAGCAGGGCAGCATCACATGCAGCACTGCAGCGCATGGCATCACCTCCAGGGCCAGCTACAGCGGCGGCTTCTCCTTCCTGCCCCCAGGCACCAGTGACCATACCTTGGATGGGGACGCATCTCAGCACCCATCTTCCACTCCACCCGGGCTGCCGGGGTCAAGCATGCTGCCGCGTTTACAGAGGGCAAGCAGCCCCGGGGCCGGAGCGGCAACGGGACGCGGCCCGCTGTCGCCTTCCCTCGGGACTGCGGGGGTCGGGGCCCTGCTTAGCAGTCCTCAGCGCGCAGAGGGAGCTGTAGCGCCGCCAGGGCTGTCTGCTGGCCCTGGATTGGCCTGGGGCGAGGGGCTCAGCGGCAGTGGTGAGGCGTTTGACGAAGGCAGCCACCTGGAGGATGCAGCAGGTGATGCTGGCTCCAGCAACGCGGTCGGCAGCCACGCTGCGCCCAAGCGCCACATCATGTTTGCAGATTCGCCGCGCCCAAAAGGCAACATGGCCAATGCGCACAGTCCAACGGGACTCCACAACGCAGCAGACGGCCACAGCCATGCAGCAGACGAGATGCTGCTGCCTGCCTCATCTTCGGAGCCCCTGCTGCTGGCACAAACGTCATCTCCGCAGGCGCCAAGCAGCTGGGCGCAGGGCAGCAGTGCTACTCCTGCGTTGAGGCTTGCACCCCCCTACCCTAACTTGGGTGCTGTGCCCAAGCCGCCGTGGGGCCCTCTTGCCCAGCACGGCCAACCTTCTGCTCACGGCCACAGCCTTCTTGCAGCAAGTTTGGGACAGCAAGTGGGTGAGCGGGACACTGCAGAAGCCAGTGGTACCAGCAGCAAAGGGGGAGTTGCAGCAGCGGCGGCAGGGGGTGGCGATGCTCCGGGTGTGCGTGCGCTGGCGTCACGAGTGTCGTTCATGAACAGCTCGCCGCCTGGCCAGCATGATGTGGATGATGGTGCCAGCTCTGTGGCCAGCGGCCGGTCGGTGGCCACCAGCGTGTTCAGTGTGTACAACTCTGAGTACCAGTTTGGGGAGTCGGTGTTTGACGAGGAGGGGGTGGATGTGGATGATGCGCTGCTGCTGGACCCCGCGTATTGGAGGCTGCACGCTGAGGAGAACTCCAGCAGCCATCATGAGCAGCCTCCACAGAGCTCGGTGCCCTTACCAGGGAATCAGGGCGACGGGAACGGCCGCGCCCCGGTGCTCAGGGGGGCTGGCAGCTTCAGGCACGGCTCCTGGCATCGCTCAGCATCGCGCGGCATCCAGTGGCGAAACTCGGACCCCACAGCGGCAGAGACATCGGAGGCTCCAGCACACGCCTCGCTGCAGCCCGAGGTGTCGCAGGTGGTGGTACCCTTTGTGCCGGTGCGTCCACATGTGGTCCTGCGGCCGGGGCTTTCCCAGCAGGTCCTGCACAATCACGAAGGGACCTATCGACATGTAAGGGCTGCAGCACAGGAGGAGGCAGTGGTCAAGCGTCAAGCCAAGCTGCTGGCGCGCAGCACGGAGCGGGGGCGTGACAGGGACTCGGCCGCTGCTGGTGCTGCTGGGCAGGCGGATGATGTCAGCGAGGAGGAGTCTGACTTGGACAGGCTGGATGTGGCGGCGCGCTGCAAGATGATGATGGTGGGTTGTGGGTACGTAGCTGACAGGCGCTGCAGAACCGTAATATTGCATAGTGTGATGCTTGGCAACGGGTAGCCTCCGCGAATTGGCTGTCAGGATGAGCAAGCTTGATATTGGCCAGCAGTGTGCAAATCAGTGCATCCATACACTTGCATGCCACCGACGCGCCAGCGTTCACATTGCCTGGCTGCTCCCACTCCTGCCACCCTGCAGAGGATGTATGTGAATCGCTGCAACGCCGCATGGGCGGAGCATCAAGGTTGGACCAAGCCCACCGTCCGCAGCTTGGCGGAGCACAAACTGTGGCAGTCGTCAGTGCAGGGTCAACATGAGGCCAAGCGGACACTGCAGGCGATCCGCACAGGCAAAGTGGCCTTCTGGTTCCTTGGTGAGTTTGCTTTGCCCGCTGCGGCCAGCAGTCAAGAAGTAACCTTGTGCACCCTTGCAGCGGATAAAATGGCACCGCAGTCCACATGTAGATGCCGCACTGCCTGACTAGCCTGGCTCACTTGTGTGTGCCCTCGTGGTGCCTGCCCTGTGCAGCTGGAGAGGATAACCTGCCGGCTGCCAGGAGCGAATCCACTGCCAGCTTCATCCGGCACGACATCTGGTCTTCTGACCCCTACACCCTCATTCGCAACTGCCGACCTGGCTTGCTGCACGGCAAGCAGCCGCTGACATCTCACTCGTATCAGTCCCGTGCGCTGGGTCAGCTGGCGCTGGCGGTCACGGCTGCAGGCGGGAAGCTTGCCCTGCAGTGTACCTGCATCATACTGCACATCAACGACGAGCAGCAGGCAGAGGTCACGCGTGAGCTTTGGGATTACAAGTTCTACGGGTGAGCAAGCCAGAGCTGCGTAACGTTTAGCAGCTTGACGCTTGCAGCTGCTGCTGGTCGTGCAGTGGAACAGAGGTGCACTTACCACCTGCAGCATTGCATGAGCTCGCTTGCTCGTTGGCCCTTGCTGCCACAGGTTTGAGCGTGAAAACTGCATCATTGTCATGCAGCCCAAGCGCCCAGGCTACCGCTACGACCAGGTGCTGCGCTGCTTTGTTGCAGCCACCAGTGCCACCACCCACCCGGAGACTACCGGAACCGGCCTGGCGGCTATGCAGCTCAACTGGTGCCCTGACGCCTTCATCCTGAGCGCGGACGGTACGCTGGAGCCCCTTCCTGCCACTGCACTGGAGGTGCTGTCTGACAGGGGCGTGGAGCACCTGTTGTGCCACCGTGCGCGTGACATGGCTGTGCTGGACAGGGAGAGGGTGCTGGACCTTGTGTTCCTCGCACAGGGGCGCTGGCTGCACAACAGCAGGGGCCATAACATGGCGACGCAGGTGCTGCTGTCAGACAGCATGACTGCTGCACGCAGCCTGAACAGCGTGGTGCTGACGCTGGAGGCGCACGGCACCAACGCCGAGATGCGCATGGGTAAGATGTCATCGCACGCTCTCTCAAAGGCCATCGCGGCTGCCAAGGCTGCCAACGGCGGCAAAATCAGCATTGGACTCCAGCGCTACCTGTTCCACCTGCCGAGCTTGAAGGCCATGATGTCCAGCAACAAGCACTTCAGGCCTCGCCTGCGCCTGCATGATGGGCTGTTGTTCGTCAGCTTCGACATCGCCAATGTGACCAGCCTCCCCAGCGCATCACTGGCCGCTGTGCAGGTGGGCCTGCCTGCATCGCTGAGCAGAGAAGAGCTGACCTCGCAGGCATGGCCCCTGAAGTCAAGCGTTGCTGCTGTCTTAATCAGAGCTTGGCTGTGACTTGTGACATGCTGAGAAGCGCATTTGCTGTTGGCAAGCGTACTCAAAGCTGCAGTTCTGGTGACCTTCACAGTGCTCGGGTGATGGTCACTTGCTGCTGACACCGGGCCGGCCGCAATGCCTTTGCTTCACCCCTTTCTCAGGTTGCCAACCAGCCTCCATTGCTGCTGTCGCGCAAAGAGCTGCCACTGCTGTTGGAGACGGTTGAGCGGCAGGACGCTGATGACATGCTCATGAACCTGCTGGACTCACTGCACCCACCACAGCTCACCACCTTGATCAACACAGGCGATGGGAGCCCGAGCTCTAACGCACCTCTGCGCCTGCAGCCGCCGTTGCTGGGTGTCACCTCACGCTCCAACACCGTCGTCTTTGTTGATGGCAACCTCAGCAACCTGGCGGCGTTGCGCATGGCCCTGGCCCTGACGCGTCCTGGACGACACGACACGGTGCATCTGGTCATGTTCGTGGCTGCAGGTGTGCAGGTGGCGCCTGGCCACAAGCGCCTGGCGCGCCTTCAAGAGCACCTGGGCAGTCACAGTCAGGGGCTGCTGCGAGTGGAGGTGTTGGTGCGGGGCGTCAGCTCGCTGCTGGGGGCCATGAAGCAGTACGTAGCAGCAGTGCGGGCAGAGCTGGTGGTGATCCCTTCAGCCACGCTGGGCCGTCCTGGCGCACAGAACGTGTTGGGGTCTGTGGCCTTGGCCATCCTCAAGGTCATGGAGGTGCCCGTGCTGCTCGTCACTCCGCGCTGCTCCCCGGCTGCGGAGACGCTGCTGGAGCGCAGACAGCTGCGCATGATGGTGATGGCGGATGCTTGGGCGATGCCATTGGTCGAGTTTGCTGGTGACCGCATCCTGGTGCCAAGCCGAGGTGACAGGCTTGTGCTGGGTCAGGTGTTCTCGACCCGCACCTCCACACGCAGGCAGATAGACCACGGCAGGTGGCACATGGCTGTCTTCCGTGACCACCTCGCCACAAAGCGCAGTTTCACCAATGTGGAAGACCTGATCATGGATGGCATATACAACGAGGTGGTCCTGCAAACCATCATTGACAGCAAGATCAGCCTGCTGGGGGTGCACCTGCCCCAAGGAGTGCTCGCAGTGCCCAAGGGGCTGATCACACTGTTGTGCAGCAGCCAGGCTGCTGTGCTGGTGATGAAGCGCAAGATGGTGCCCACAGCCTAGCAGGCTACATAGACATATGCTCACCCGGTATGCTCGAATGACCTAGGGGCAACTCCTATGCATTTTTGTGTGATCGAAGTGCCCGTCTTTCAAGAGAGTACCTCCTACAATACAGATCCTACACCATCGCGATTCACATCCCAACCATGCGCCCAAAAACCAACAAAACATTCCTGGTCGCAAACTGCTGCCGGTCCATTTGGTCCGCATGTTTCTCATGAACAAGAAACTTCTTGCCATTCTGTCTATTGTGCCCTGCTGTGGTGTTGTTTTTGGACGGCCTTGGGGTGTCAAACTCATCACTGCCCCTTGCAGGTCACCGCTATTGCCTCCTTCGGCGGGAGGGCCTCTCTGTGCACATATGCAGCATGTGACCTGTTGAGGTGAACCGCTTTCCATCTAGCTCGGGCATGAGAGGCACGACACGCAGTTGCTTGCGCTATGTACGGGCCCAGCTTGAGGCCAATGAAGGCTGAAACCCCTTGGAAACCGGCATCGCAGCCTTTCAGCATACAGTGAGATGCTGAGTGGACAGGTACCCAAGTGGAAACCCCAGGGGACAGTACGCCAAGCAGTAGGGGTGCTCCAGGCAGGCGTGATGCCAGTAGCGCTAATATGTGTGTTCAGGCATGGATTCTCAGCAGCGTAAATGAAGTGTATTTACATGGCTGCAATAGTTGCGAGGGATTCAAGTGTTGCAAGCAGCATCTTACATCGGCACATTGCTGCAGCAAAGGTGTGGAACGTTAGGGCCACACAAATTTTATCATGCGGGCAGCCCGACCGAGGAGAGGGACGGTGCGCATTGTTCCCCGCCTGAGCGAGTGTACTGCGCAGCTGTAACCAGGCAAGGGCGCTGCATACAGCTCTTGCAGCACATGCAGGTAGCATGCATACAGCAGCCCTGCATCCTGCTGTTTATCCACAAGTGGTGCATGTGAGCTGACTTGAGTCATGTGATATGCTTTGTGCAGGCCCACGCCTTTCTGAGCTACTTGATGGATTCACTGGCAGTGCGCTGCTCTATCGTTTTGATGTGAGCACAGGTGAGAGTGCATGCGCAATCTCTGGGGACAGGCTGGCCTGCGTTTACTGCATGTTGCATTAGTTGCATGCTGCTTGCCATGCTGGCACACGCCCGTTACCTTGCAGCGCTGATTCCGGTGCATCGCAAAGTGTGCAGCGGCCCTGTACTTGATCAGCTCTGATCCACATGGCAGCATTTGCCACAAAGGTTGCCGACTTGCTGACCCAGGTCCTCACCCATACATGCCAGGCACTCATGGCCCTTATGTACCTGGTCAATGTCAAGCGCTTGGGGCAGGTGACAGGGCACGCCTTCTGTGCTTCCGACGCTGAGGAGCTGCTTGGCATGGTGGAGAACTCAAGCCACTTTGAGCGAGGTGGCTTCCTGGAGGGCGCTCAGCAGGTGGTGGTTGGATGCAACTGTCCGCTGCAGGACCGTATGGTGTTTGCTCGGCACCCACCACTGCGGGGTGAGTGAGTCCAGCAAGGGTTGTAGGAAAGTGATTTTCAGTGCAGGGGATAAGGGTGTGCAAGAAGCTTCCTTTTTGAGGGAAGGTAGGTAAGAGAGCTGAGGTGAAGAAGCACAGCGAACTGGCGGCCCTTTACAAGGGTAGGCTTGTGCGCAAGGAAGGGTGGGCTTGCTTGCTCGCAGGATAGGTGGCGCGGGCGTGGCAGCATCAATGTGAGGTTGAAAGGGCATCCTGGTGAGAGAGAGAGAGAGAGATCGTCATAGAGGCCACCCAATCGGGCGGGGTACTGAAGACAAGGGGAGGCAATGACCACTCAATCCGAGGGTAACAACCGACGAAGTTACGAAATCGCAGGGCTTGTAACCGCCCATGCCGGCATGCGAACAACCACCAAGCACCGCCAACGTCAAAGCTGACCAGGGGCAACACCCCCGCGGGCCAGCGCGCGCCGGCTCCAGAAACACGAGGCTTCTGGGAAACGAACCTGGGACTCACGGTTTCCCATGGAGAGACAA
>JAWZTI010000147.1:25754-36266 GCA_039880955.1 Chlamydomonas urium | reverse complement strand
GGAGTGTGAAGGGACTGAGAGGGCACTGGCCTCCTGGGAAGGGATGTTGGGGTATCGGGTATCTAGTGTGTGGTCTGGTGTGGTATGGTGTAGTGGGACAATGGTACGGTGTTGCAGTGCAGGGTATCAGCGGATACCGGGGGACAAGGGGCGATGGCTGGTGTCAGCGACACAGGGGGATGGAGGTGCTGTCAGTGGCGAATGGAGGACTGGGCAGGCGTTGGGCGTAGTGTGGGGTAGGGCATCCACACTTCCGAGAGTAGATGGTGATCAAGCCTCCACCCTTCACTTAGTCTCATCATAATGTCTTGCGTGTATGATCATGACATGGCACCCACAGTGCCAACAGTCAGCTTTGTAGCTTTATGCATAGCTTCTTTTCCACCTGTGCTTTCCTCATCATTCCTACGCACAGTACCTGACCAGGCTTTCCCTGCTTGCCATCCATGCAGAAATTCAACAAGTGGCTTGATGACAGCCTCAGCGGCAGCCCCGTCACCTGCCTCCTAGTCTACCCTGAAGGTGTGTTGGTCAGGAGGAGTCAAGGCATGGGCACCAGGGGAGGGAGAAGGGCGGAGAGGGGGGGGATACGGCGATTGAGATAGCTTCTTTTCCCGATGTCTTCCCTGCAGATGTGGGGTCCATGGGAAGCGCAACACGCCACTTACCAAGGAGCTCGCATTCAACACCTAGGAACTGTCGCCACCCTTCTTCCATGTTGCTCCATTCCTCTCCCCATTTACCTGAGTACAAAGCTTCAACCATTGCCCAGTAGATTTCAGCGGATATGACAGTAAGCAGTGGTTACTGACCGCCTCCGCTTGCACCCTGTCCCTGCACTGCACCTCACCTGTGTAAGTCACTGCAGCACCAAGCCCTGTCCATTCTGCCTGGTGTTAAGCATCAGGCTATAAACCAATACTTACTCCCTCTGCCTCCGCTCCCGCCCTGTCTCCGCACTGCACCCCACCTATGTAGGTCACCGCAGCACCAAGCCCAAGTCCCTGCCCCTGAAGCGAGGCATGCTGTACTATGCACACAGCAGGGGGCTGCCAGTCCAGGTAGGGATTGAGGAGGAAGAGGGGGTGAAGGGGAGCTGCAAGTGGAAGAAAGGGAAGGAAGGGAAGGAGGGCTGCAAGTGTAAGGAAGGATTCGCGGATGAAGCAGGCGCTGGGCGGGCAAAGGGAGCTACAACACCGGCAGGGGTTGGTGAGGTGGAGGGGGAAATGAGACCGTCAGAAAAATACGCGATTGAAGATAGAGGAGGTAGGGAGTGAAAGCAGAAACCTGAAGAGGGCGAATGTGGAGGTCGACAGAGGCTGGACAGTGCAGGGCCTCCTGCATGGAGACTTGAAAATGCTGTCCCCCTTTCACGCCTGCCATGAGCCAACCATCCACACTAGGGGCAAGCAGGCGGGGCTGTTCTGAGAACGACTTCTGAGCACCTTCTTTCTGCACCTCCTCGTGTTTGAAACCTGCTCCTGCTTTGCCCCCTCACTAACACAGTGATTCACACAGCGTGCAAGGAGGTAGTGCTGTCGAGAGAACCCCTTGCAGCTGCATCGACCCCTCCTCGTGTTTGCAACCTTGCTCCGTGCTCCCCCCCGCTGCCACAGATCATTCACACTGCGGGTAAGGAGGCAGTGTTGTCAGAGAAGCTCATGTGTGCAAGCTACGGCCAAACCCTGGTCACTGGCTTTTCCGAGCCCATCCAAAGCAAGGACTACCCAGACTTTGAAACGTTCTCTGCAGAGGTCAGGAGGAGAGGGAGGAAGGTCTGGGTCAGAAGCAGGGGAGTGGAGGTGGGGTGGGGTCACTTGCTGCTCCGAGCTCAATTGGAGCAAGGAATACCCAGACCTAGAGACGATGTCTGCAGAGGCCAGGTGGAAAGGCACAAAGGGTTGGGTCAGTAGAATGGGGAGGAGCTGGCCAGAGGAAGGATGATCCAAACTTTGAGACGCTCTCTGCAGAGGTCAGGGAGAGGGAGGAAAGGTTGGCAAAGGATAGGACGGACGGCTACTTCCTTCCCTGAGCCCACTGCCCAGACGCTGAAGCGCTCTCTGCAAATGCCATGACAACCTGAACGTACGTGTTTCTCGTCTTGCAGGTACAGCGCTCCTGGGATGCGCTGTGGGCGGATGTGTACTCCGCAGACTCCAACGGTGAGCTGCATGCAGCAGCTTAGCTTCAGATTGGCCTCAGCTCAGCCTCAGCTCAGCCTCAGCTCAGCCTCAGCTCAGCCCCAGCTCAGCCTCAATTTAGCTCTGCAAAATGTTTACCGCTGTCTGTGCTGCTGCCCGGTTAAGCCCCAGCAGAGAGCGGTGCTGGCGATGCAGCTGCACCGAGGGTTAGACGTGTGGCACGCTGTACTGCTTCAAGTACAAGCTTGTTGCCTGGCTTGCTCATTCAAGCTACAGCAAAGAGCACATGCTGTGTGTCCAATTCAAGTGATTCTCTCCGCTCCCCCACACCTGCCTCCATCCAACCCCTCATCCCTGTCCCTCCTTCCCTGCCCTGCCCCTGCAGCCCTCCCACCCCTGGTGCATGACAGCATCCCCACCTTCGACTACCCTCCCTCCATGCGCACTGGCATGCTGCTGGTGTCGCTAGCCGCCATCGCCCTGTTCCTGTGCTACATCGCCTTCCTGGTGTACATCACAGGGCGAATCATGGCCCTCTTCCCGGCACCACTGAGGGTGGGATTGCGCAGTTGGAAAGGAATGGTGCTGGGATAGTTGGGATCAAGTACGGGGGGAGCAGTAGCTGCTGCGGCACCACTACCGACCAAGGATGGTGCTGTTGGTGGGGGCTGTAGGGAGGCTGAGGGATCGCTGGGTGGAGGGCAAGAACTCAGACTCATCCTGTCTCTCCCCCCGCCGCTGCCTGCTCCTGTCCCTGGCTATGTGTTACCCCTGACCCCTTCTCCTCACTGACATGCGTTTGGAACTGCCTGCGCAGATGCCACTGATCCTGCTCAACGTGGGGTGGCATGCAGCGTCCTTCTTGTACTGCAGATCTAAGGGCACGCCCCCCAAAAGCAAGGCAGCGTAGGAGCTCAAGTCGAACATTGGAACAGCAGGAAGGTCCTCAAAGGACAGTGCGGCTGGCAGGATGGAGTCAGCATGTCTGCTGGAGACACACTGAGGAAGATCAAGGGAGGTCGGAAGCAGGGCCAGGGGGGAACGGAGCAGCTCGGAACAGAAGAACACCTGACTGTGGTTATTGGGCAGGCGCATACGTAAACGCCGCATATCACTGCTATGCCCCTGCCCATATGATATGATATCACACTAGTGAGTCACATGATGTGACCAAGAGCGGGACGAGGCAAGGTACAGGGAATTTGACTTAGGGCAGCTCACAGTATGCGATTCGACAGGGGGGTCTCTTGTACCAATGCAGTGTTTTGTGGTGTGGACAATTTGCATGCGATTGGGTTTGGATACAGTGTTAGCTGATGCTGCCCTGTAGTCCGGCATCATCAGCTTCCCTCTGTCGTGCCTGTAAGCCGTACCAGGCTATGCACTCTGCCATGTGCCCCCAGCTGAAACCCCAGAGAGTATTAACAACCATGCACTGCGCAACATCCTGTCCTCAAGACCAGCAGCAACAATGAGGCGTCACGTGCCACGTTTCAGGCCTAAAGGCAAGGCGTATGCTACGGCGCCCACAGCGCGCGAGCTGCTGGCCATGCAGCAATACCCTGACGACAGCGACTTCGACGCACAACGAGCAGCAGCAGCGGACAATGAGCTGTCGCAGCAAAGTCACGCGCTCGACGCTGCTTCAGACGATGCACTGGCAGCAGCAGAGTGGACAGGGCAACTGCATGGTGGTCAAGGGGACTGTGAAGACTGGGATGATGAGGAGCGTGATGAGCAGTGGGAGGGGGAGGAAGAGGACCAGGAGCAGCAGCCGCTGCTGCCGAGCCAGCTGGCGTCCAGCCCAGGGCCCAGCAAGCAGGCCAAGGGCCAAGGACAGGCTAAGCTAGCTGGTCAAGCTGCTGGCCACTCGGCGCGCTATGCAGGTACGAGGAGGGGCTGTGTATGGACAGGATGGCATATGGGCAGGTGGAGCGGTGTGCATGGGCAGGTCCAGGGGCCCAGGGAGGCGTGAGCAGACCGGGGTCAGGATTTGAGGGGCAAGGTATGGCTGATGGCCGCACGCACAATCCGCAGGGGCATGCAGTGTATGTGGTGTGCAGGGTCGCTTGTCATGAAGCGATGCCTGGAGTTCAACACCGTGCGTCGGTAGGTAGGCTGAAAAACATATTGTAGGACATCACAAGCGCACACTGGACCGCTCCCCAGTACATGTCTGCAAGATAAACAAGGCGTGGTCCCAGAATGCCGACACAAGTTGTCACCTGTTAGCAGACTGAGACTTTCTCGAGTGCGTTGGAAATGATAACCACACACTATATTCAGCAAAGAACAGCTGCTTGGGGTGCGCCTCCTCACTGACCTCCTGCCCCGCTGCCTGCCCTGCACCTCCCTGGCTGTCCCTTCCACCCACAGCCCCATTTCGCCTGGCAGCCCCGCACGTCCCGCGCTCCTCCCGCACACGTGGCACCCAAAACAAGCAGGCAACAGGGTCAGCGCCCTCCCCCTCCTCCCCCCAAGTTTGGTGGCTGCCCTGGACTTGGAGCTGGAGCTCAGCAGGGGCTGGCAGCAGCAGGGGCAGCAGCAGGGGCAGCGGTAGGGGCAGTAGCGGTGGCAACGGGGATCGGGTGGGTCGCGGCCAGCAGCACGACCGGCAGGCTGCTTCAACGTTGCCCAATGGGACGAGGCTCATACAGAACCAGCAGGTGGGTTCAGCCGCAACATGCTGACAGTTGAACCCTTATTTGCTTGCCATGCGTGTGGATGGATGGGGTTTGCCTGCTGCCCGTGAGTGCGGGAGTGGAGGTGATACAGGCAGTCCATGATTGAACTGCTTGGTGCTGCATTAACCATGCAGTAATTAACGTGTGGCGAGTGTGGGAAGCACGTCACAACTCATTGTCACAGCGTCACGCGCCCCATACTATTCCAGATTGCTCATGCTCAACTTTGATCCCACCTGCGCTCATGCCCGTGCCCTTTCACTTGCAGGGTTTGGCCGCTTTGAACATCACTTTCTTATTGACGATGCCGGTCGTCACTATAATCTCACTGTCAGCTTTCATCCCCTGTGTTCTCATGCCCCTGCCCTTGCTGCTGCACAGGGTTCGGCCGCTGCGTTTGAGCGCATGACTAATGACGACGCGGCCGGCTACTGGCTGGACATGCAGCCGGTGCTGATGCTGTGGCTGGCGCTGTCTGCCATGTGCCTGCTGCTGTTCCTGTTCATGGTGGGCAAGGTGCCATACGGCAGGGTGGATGGATGGGTGGGTGGCTGCACTGGCAAGGGCGGCCTGCTCAGGGTGTGGCTTTGCAAGAAGCAGCAATGGCGGGAGGCAGCGTTGAAGGGTGCATGTGCCTGCCACCTGGTCATGAGTAAAAGTCCGCAATGTTCAAGACACTTGCCTCCTGCTCTTTCTGAGGAAGGCGGGTGGGAGACTTGAAGTAGCCTCTTCATCATTTCTCGTCAGTAATTACCTGCCACCTCAGACTTACATGCTGGCGCCCAGAAAGCCCTAGTGCAGGCCTGCCCACTTTGGTCAGGGATCCCTCGCACCCATGAGGCGAGCCAGGGCCGTGAAGTACAACATGGCTGGCTAGCACCTAGCCTTCATTGCACCCCGTTCTCTCAGCTGTGCTCTGTGTGCTGTGTGCAGGACATGGGCACATGGTTCCTGCTGATGGCTCAGGCAGCAGATGCCCTGGCGGCTGTGCCACCACTCTATTACAGTGGCTACCTGGGTAAGCTGCTTCGAGTAGCGTTGCTGTCTGCAGGCATGGTAGTGTATGGGATGCAGGAGCACACCTGGGAAGTGGCCATTCATATGCTTGCCGAGCGTACCTTCCAAAATCATCAAACCCAGCTACTTTCGTTTCTTCTTGTGCTCACCTCTGCTGACTTTAATCTCCCTCTTAACGCCCCCTCCCCCTCCTGTGGCTGCTCCCTCTTACCTCCCACGCTCAGGCCCAGGCAGCGTTGATGCAGCCAGTCTGTCCAAGATGAACTCCATGGTGGTCAGCCTAGGCACACTGGCTGGCTGCTTGGACATAGCCAACATAGGCTGGGTCTTTGGTGAGTGGGCGGGTAGGTTCGGATGGGTCGACTAACACTTGCTGGGTCTTTTCAAAAGACTCTTTTGTGGGTGCGTAGGCAGGTGGGTGGGATGGCGTGCTGCATGAGCGCGGCTTACATAGGCTGGCTCGTTGTTGGGTGGGCGGGTAATGGGGATAGCATCAACTGGTTGGCTGCATAGCTGCACCTTCGGCCAGCACTGGGGAGGGGCGTCATTCATGATGCAGCATAGTGCGCAAGTCTCCAGGGAGCTGCGCTAAGCAGTGCGACTGCTACACACACCCTCCCTGCCCTTGCCACTGGCCCCCCACCCCTCTGCAACCATGTGCATTACGGTTGCTCCAGCCCCCCCCTTCCCCTCACGCTGCCCCACTGCCCCTGATCAGCTTCATGAACCCCTGTGTCCATGTGCAGTGCAGCTGCTGGACGCACCCTGCCCACGTCCTAATGCGTCCAAGTCGACACCAAGACAGGTGGGGGCATGGCCAGGGTGAGCAGCGCAGGCGGCGTGCACGTCAACCGCTGTGTGCACCGCACAGCCTGGACGGATGTGTACTATCACGCCTTCCCCTGCAACGCCTCCTGATACGCTAGTCTCGTGGAGTGCGCTGCACACAGTGTCGATGTTCTTAGCCGCGTCATTTGATAGCAGTAGTGTGGTTCATATTCCTGGGGCCCACCGTGAGGGCAATAGCAGCCCTGCTCACACGACAGCAGGACCTTTCAGTGCTAGCGTGGAGAGTTGTCCTTGCACCCAGAGCATTAGAGTGCTGCCCGTCAAACGCCTGTGTATGTGCCTTCACCTTCAGCTGTCAAGCCACCTGGAGTGTGCAAGAACTTCACCGTGTCAGTTCTCAGCTCATGCTTTGCTGCCCACCGTGTCCCCACCCTCTGCCTTGCATGCTCACAGCCCTGCGACGGCTCCTTCCAGCACATCATGTTCTTTGTGCTCATGCTGGGCGGCCACGCGCTGCTCTGCCTGCACATGGCGGCCTGCGGGAGAGCTGCGCAGAAGCTGCCGCCGCCACGGACGTACAGCAGGGGCAAGAGCGCACAGCGCCAGAAGTACGTGTTCTGAAGTCTGAGCTGAGTGGAAGGAAGCAAGCTTGTGCAAGATTCAGACGTTGGCAGGATCTCCTTTGTAGGCGTCGCTTAGCCAGCTGGTACTGCCATTTCGCCTCAGGAGGGTTTCCTCAATCCACGCCTCACGGCGTATCTCTTCCTTCTTTCCTTTCATGGCCAGCTGGTGGTGCCACAAACCATGCGTGTGGCTCTGAGTTCATAAGTTGCACTTGGTAGTGGGCAACTGCACAATGCAAACGGCTGCTCGTTTTGCACCGCTTGACAGGTTGCTGTGAATCCTTGAGGCCCAGCTGCTCACCCTTCCTGGGAATTTCCCGGGGCCCGCATTTTCTTGCACTTGTGACCAAGCTGTTCTGCACGCATTCCTTCAAAGCCAGGTGCAGAGCCTGGTGCACGGGGAGAGGCATCGATATCGCACATCCACCACAACACATCACAAGCTGTGATTGAGCCCAGGCAGGCCCGGCGTGAGTACAGCAGGCAGCAGGCAAGGTGCCAAGCGATGGCATGCGGCTTGGCTAGCGACGCGGCATCCAACCAGCCTGGATGCCGCTTGACGTGCCGTGCGCATTTTGAGAGCTTGGGCATGACAAACCAGTCAATTCGAGCTCTTTCGCCTTCGCGCCACCTGCACCGCGAGACACCGCCTCTGCCTTCTGCGCCAGATGCTGCTGCGGCACGGCTGCGCATCGTCGCGCCGCGGCTGCAGCGCTGCGCGAGTGGCGCTGGTCCTGGTGTTGCCGCTGCTCGCCCAAAGCAGCGAGAACGCGCGTGGGGCAGCGGCTCGTGTCGCCGATGCCGCAGCGAAACCCGGTGCGCGTGCCCGCGGCGCGTTGCTGGCTCTGGGGCTTGCTGATGTGCAGTAGCAGCATGCGACAGCTTACCTTGCCTTCATTGCCTGCCTGCCTGGTGAATTGGTGCGCAGGCCCATCGCGTGGCAGGCCTGCAACCCAAGGAGCAGCAGCCCTCACGCTCACAGGAGCAAACACATCACCGCCAGGGGATGTGCCAGTGTCCACTGCAACAACTCTGATGCCGCAGGTGCAGCCCACCCGCAAGCTAGGGTTGGCCCCAGCGGCCTCCCTGCCAGCGGTGCCGGCTGCAGGACAGCAGGTGTTTGCACTACCCCCTGCAGGAATGGTGGAGGGGCTGCGGGAGGAGGGCAACCCTGATGAGGTGGTGGTGAGCGCATGGCTGTTGGACGACGATGAGATGGTGCGGCTCAAGGTGCCGGCGACGCTTCTACAGCACCTCAACCCCAACACCAGCGCCCCCCTCGACTCCTCCATGGTCAGCGCCCCGCTGAAATTGTCCATGGCCAGCGCATCTCTCAACACGTCCAACACCTCCACCAGAAATGCAGTGGGATCTGCCTACAGCAGCGCGAGAGCCCAGGAGGTTCTGCAGCTTCAGCAGCAGGGAAAGGCAGCAGGTGCAGTGGCTGACCCTGCATCTTCCTACTTGCAACTGGGGATGGACTACCCAGACCAGGCGTCGGAGACAGCGGCAGCGGCAGCTGCGGCGGCCATGATTCGGGCAGCGGCGCAGCTCACCCCAGCCGTTGCCGCCGTTGATGCGCCTGTGCTGCAGTTGCTGGCGCCTTCGCCTGCAGGCTCACCCCAGGCGCCCTCCAGGGCGTCGGCAGCAGCGGGTGCAACGAAAGGCGGTTGGGTGTCGGCGGCTGATGACAGCGGGCGTGAGGCGGGCAGCCAGCCGTCTCCTTTGGGGGCAGCCATGGCTCAGATGTCACACCCCCCACCCCATGGCCCGGTTGTGCTGCCCGTAGAGGACACCCGCAACGCTCCTGTGAGCGCCAACAGCAGCACAAGTGCCGACGGCAGTGTCAACGCCACCAGCGACGCGAGTGCTAACAGCAGCGCGGCTCAGCCAAGTGCCGTGGCGGTGGAGAGCCTGCTGCAGGTGCTGGAGCAGTCGCCGGGTGTCATCGTGCGCCTTAGCTCTCACCGCAGCAGCAGCGGCAGCAGCGGCGGCCAGCGCAGCTTCAGCGTAGCTGCTACAAGCCGCCTAAGCCGCGCTGGCGATGGAAAGGCCAATGCCTCTGTGGAGCCTTCAGGTGACGCTGCTGTCCCCGCCAACCAGACGGACACTGCCAATGCCACTGCGTTACCTGGCGCCACTGTTCCGAATGCATCAGTTACAGCGTTAGGGGCTGCAGAAGCAGGGCCAGAGCCGGAGGCGACGGTCGCTCGCGGCATGCGGGACACCACTGCCGGTCTTAGCAGAATCATCAGTGCCCGGCGCAGCGGCGGAGGCAGCAGCAGCAGCAGCCCCGGGCGTGTTGTTGATGCGTCACTCTTGCACCCTGTCGCACCCGTAGCGGGTGCCGCAGCGTCAGTCCCAGGTGCAGCTGGCAATACGGTGCAGGGCTATGCAGGTGCTCCCAGCCTGGGCACCGCGGACGGCCCCTTGTACCTACTCAAGGTGGTGCAGGGGCCTGGAGGCAGGCCAGAGAGGCTGGTGCTCGTGCGCCTGAACCCCAACAAAACTCAGAACCCCACCTCAGCGTCAACACCATCCTTGCCCTCCTCCACCTCTGCTGCTGCAAGCACCGGTCTGCCTCCCTGGTTTGTGATCCCACTGCCGCCAGCCGCAGCCCCGGCCCCTCCGCCGCTGACCCTTGCAGTCACTACGCCCGTCCGCTCACCCGCCAGGTTGGGCATGGGGCCCAACGCCCCTCCCCCTCTGGCTCAGACCTCTACGACTGATGCGGAACTGGGGGTCGGCGTTCAGCCCTCAAACTCATCACTCCAGGATGGGGCAGAGGGGAACGGCGACGGCTCCCCAACTCAACTCGACACTGTTCCTGCGGTGGCCGTCCCAGGTAGGGAGGCGGTTTCTCGACCTGCACATGCTGGCGCTGGGGACCAGGAGAAGGATGGGAGTGCGGGCTTGACGGCATCAGATGCAGTGGGGAATGCGCCCCAGCACAACGGCAACCGCAGCACAGGCGACGGGGGAGACGCCAAGCGGCTGCGTGAAGGGGAAGAGGGGACAGCGGGGGGGGACGAGGCGCCTGGGCAGGAGGGCATGAGGGAGGACACGAAGGAGGGAGAGACCGGGGAGGAGGAGGAGGGGTCTGCATCTGAGCATCCTGAGCAAGCTGAGGGCGAGAAGGAGAAGGGCAATGTGTTGGGTGATGGTATGCAGTCGCCTGCTGCTGGGCCTCAGCCAGCAGAGGGAGACGGCAACGATGATGAGGGAGCGGTGGATGATGTGGAGGAGGGGGGAGAAGAT
>JAWZTI010000147.1:11970-25738 GCA_039880955.1 Chlamydomonas urium | reverse complement strand
GGCCAGCCCTGCGCCGCCACCCTTGCCGTCGTCCTCGCCCTCACCCTCACCCCCGCCCAGTCCTTCACCCTCGCCGTCCCCACCGCCCGTCAGCACTACCGCTGTCCTGACCATTGTGCATGTAAGTAGAGAGGGAGGCAGCCGCAAGGGCTAGAGCACCCCTGCCCACAAAGTGCCCGCCGCTTGGTCAGGGACCTCGGGGTCCAGGAGCCCTGACCGCCTGGTCAAGAGTCAGCCGCCCCCACTGCCGCCGCCGTGCCAGTCAGTCCCTTTCTGCATCATTCTCGAAACCCTAGCCCTCCTGGGCCTCCGTACGCCTCCCTAGGCCTCCCTTCGTCTGCAACCTCTGACGTTCCAGCACCCTCCTCGCCCTTCCCTCCCCTCCTGCTTGCTGTGACTTTGTCTCGCTGGCCCGTCACTAACTTCAACCTCTGCCCTGTTGCCTGACGTTGTGCCTTTGCCGCCCCTGTTCCTTGCTGCTGGCGCTATTTGCCACGCTGCCCAGTACAACGACTGGGTGAGCGTCACTGAGTGATATAGCAGGCAGTGCCTTTTGCGTTCTATCCATGTTGACAGAGCACTCGCGCACTATATGACCAGTGCAACCAGCATGTTAGGCTTGGTAGCGTGCTTTGCAACAGCATCCTTGGTCTGTCCCTGTCAGTAGTAGCGCATTTGCAGCCGTGCTCAAAGCTGCCTCTCCTTTTGGTCGCCTAGGCACAGTGACGGGCGCGGCTGCTGCCATGCCCCTTCACTCAGGCAGGTCTCCCTTGCCTTGTACTTCCGTCCCCGTGCGTACTCTTTACAGCACAACCGCATGGAGGCCAACACCGACTGGGTGCACGCGCTGTGTGACAGGTCGTGGATGAACCATGGTATGAATGGCATCAGGGCACGGAAGGGAACGGGTTGTGGGGCTTTGGCAGCATGGAGGCAAGGTGCAGGAATTGCTGGTGCAGAAAGGAAAAGATCCGCACATGAGGGGGGAAAAGTGCACGGGCATGTAGGTGAGTAGCTCTGCTCACGGTGCCGCCACTCCTGCTGTGCCCCTGCGGCAGACACGTGCTCGGGTGGCTTTGCACGTATGAAGTACTTCATTGACCAGCAGCGGCAAAAGGACCCCAACCTGCTGCTGCTGAACGCTGGTGAGAAGGGGATGGCTTGGACGCCGATGCGCAGGTGCTGTGTTGGGTGAGGGGTGGGGACAGAGGAGATGGAAGCTGAGGGGGGTTCTGGGATGGGGAGGCTGATTTTCACGCTTTGCTCCTTTGACCCCCTTGCCACGCTCATGCGTAACCACCAACTGGCAGCCCACTTCCCGCCATCTTCACCCCTCTCTTCTGACTGGTCCCTGCCAACTTCCTGGCCTGCGCAGCTGTGGAGGGAGGAATGGAGTGAGGAGGTAGGGCTTGTCTTGTAACCCTTCAGCCAGCTGGCTTCTGCCTACCTCCCATTCCACTCTGTCCTGCTGCTGCCCCGCACGGTTTCGCTGACTAGAAACTTGGGGCGGAGAGAGGAGGTTCTTTTGCATTCCTTGCATCAGCCTGGTGCTCCTCCCCACCTCCACCCTCCCCTGTTGTCGCTCCGTGTGCACGTTTCTTGCCCGTGCCGCTGTCAGGTGACGACTTCATCGGCACCGAGTGGGACCGCCGCTACCACTACAACGGCTCCCAGGCGGCGCACTTCATGAACATCCTCAAGCCCGACGCAATGACTGTGGGCAACCACGAGGTTGGCAGGGTGATCCGGCGGTGTGACAGTCGCCAGCTGGCTTTTGTCACATGAGGGTGTTCGTGTGCTTCATCGTCCCGCGAGGGTGCATAAGACCCCTGCTCCAAGTGGGCAGGATTTCATGGTGCTGAGAAAAAAGGGGACTAAGGCGGGCCAGGGCACAGGCCATGGCAGCTAGCAGAACAAAGCATCAGCTGCACACACAGCCCTTCCTTGAAAAACGCCGCTGCCTGACACCTCCACCTGCCGCTGCCGCTTGCATTACCGCAGTTTGACTGGGGCGCTGATGTGCTGGCCAACCGCTACCTGGCCTACCTCAACCACCCGGTGCTGGTGAGTGCATGTGGAGGGCCAGCGGCCTGGTTACCTAGAAAACGAATGGCTGATAATGCAGGGATCAGGGTGGGCTGAGAATGTAGCACCATAGTCACGCAGCAACCGTGTGCGGATCACTCATCCACTACATCCACAGCTCATCTAGTTCATCCATTTAACACTCCACAATGCAGCAGCATGCCTCCAACCTCCCACTCTCTCCCTCCCTCAGGGTGCCTGCAATGTCCAGACCAACGGTCATGCGCTGGGCATGTACATGAAAAAGTACATCACGCGATGGTACCAGGGTGTCAAGGTGACGTCAAGCTTGGGTGCGGCGGGCGGCACAGCACTACTTTGGGGGAGGGCATGACAGAGACGGGTCCTGTTGCAGGGGTTCAGGGTGTCTGATATGTCCGGGAATTCGACAACGCACACAGCAAAACATGCAAACTGTTGTCACCAATGTCGCACTCTTGTGGGCTGCCGACATCAGCGTGCCACTTTGGACTCGAGGGCATGCCGAAGGGTGGTGGCAGGGGTCAATTGGGTAGCCGTTTGCTCTCCTGCTTTGTGCTAAGGGTACTAAGGGGCACTAGACACTCTGTCGCTCAAGAGGACTGGTCGGGCTGCAGGGTAAGTGTGCAAGCTACACAAAGGGGGGTGAAGGCAGAGCCTTGCCCTTGTGAAGCGCTGACGGCCACCCCTCGAGTGCAGACAGCTGCGGGTAGCTGTGTGCGTTGCTAGCACTACCATGCTTGCGCTGGCCTTGTATGCAGGCCTGTACACCCATCTCCACTCTTTCCCATGCTTTCCCTGAGATGCACGTGTTGTTCACCCTTGCAGGTGTGCATACTGGGCCTCACCACCACCGACACCCTGCCCTCCAGCTCCTACCCTGCAAAGGTACGCCGCCATGCAAATGGTGAGACTGTGTCGCGCGCCTGCCTGGAGTGCTTGGTGTTGCCGAATGTCAAAGGCTGAAGCCCTTTGTGTTGGATCTCACGCCGTTGATGTGCCCGGTCACCCCGCCTATGCTACCAATGTCTGTGTCACCGTCTCAACTCTGGCAACCCACCACCACCCTTCACCCCTGCCTCTCCACTCACCCATGTATGTGTGGACCCACAACTGCAACCACATCCCTGCCGGCCCCCCATAACCTGAACGTGTCGCTCTGTGTGCAGATCCTGGACCCCTACTACAACGGCAGGACCTGCGTGCAGGAGATGCAGCACGACGGTTGTTCCGTCATCATCCTTCTCTCGCACTTGGGCTACACCGCAGACATTGCCGCGGCGCAGCTCATCCCGGGTCTGCACCTGGTGGTGGGGGGGCACTCGCACTCCTACCTGGTCAACGGAGGCGCCCCCATCTACGAGTACAAGGGTGAGGCACAGGCTTGAGTGAGGGGTGGTTGCCTCCCGTTGCAGTAACAGAAGTGAGACACTGGGGTCCCAAGACTTCAGAAAGAATGTCACCCGGCAATCAGTGTGAGTTTGCTGGCAAGCAGTTACAGCAGTTTAGTAGTTGCAACAGCAAACTGCTTGTGCCGCCCTGCATCCTCTGACAAACTTGTGATCGTACACGCGGTGCTGCTGCTGCTGTGTGTGTGGCAGACTCGAATGGTGGCGAGGGGCGGCGTGATTATGTGTGGGGGCCTTACCCCACCTGGGTCGCAAACAAGCAGACTGGCATCAAGGTGCCAGTGGTGCAGGCAGGCTGGGGCTCAAGGTGAGGGTCGGGCGGGGGAGGGCCCGGGGGAGGAAATAAGCTGCAAGGATCAGACGCTCAAACTTAAACAGCTTTGCTTCCCCTGCACCCTTTCGCTGCTGCGTTTACAGCGCTGATGCTTGGCCGCTCTCTCTAGCCTTGAGATTTGCCTGGGTTATGATGGAGGCTTGAATCGCGTCGCTCGCCCTACTCGCCCTCGCCTCCCCACCCGTCGCCTCCCCTAACACCTCCCGCACCACTGTCGCATTCCCAACATGCCAGGTTCAGGTCACAGTGGTCACAGCAGCCCCTCTGTCTCCTTATCCAATCACCCCCCATTTCCTCTCCTTCTAACCCCCTCCCCGGGCCACCAGGTACATCGGTGTACTGCGCATGACGCTCAACACCACCTACGCTGCACGCCAATCGGGGGGCGTTGTGATGGGTGTGGAGGGGCGTCCATACCTGCTGGGAGCCAGAAAGAGTGACTCACCAGTGCCCGAGGACAGTTACGCAAAGGACGAGATCAAAAGGTGAGCGCAGGTGCTGCAAGGTCCAGCACAGTGCAAAGAGCGCTCAAGGGCGTGGAGCAGATGCCGTCTCGCCCTGAATCATCCCCAACCGTACTTGCCGTTGCCACCTGATTGAGTGTTGGCAAGGGAGGTGACCTGGTAGACCTGAGCTTCAAGAAACAGCAACTGTTGCGCGGGGCCCAGGATGCGTGTGACATGTGGGAGCATGCACACCGGTGGCGGTTGTGCTGCCGCTGCGTTTGACTGCCCCTGCATTTGGTCTGTCATGCATTCCTGCAGGTGGAGGTATTGGAGGTGAACGTATTGAGAGGTGTCAAGAGAGTGCTGCGCTGCTGTGGCTGCTGTTCTGTTCAGCTCAGGCCAGATCAATGAAAGATTGCGTGATGCCTTGCGAGAATCGCGAGTCATGATGAAATAGCTCAGGTGCCTCACAAGGAGCCTCCTCAGTTGCCCTGTTAGGTGGGTGTGCGTTTAATGCCTGCGCATGGCACGCTGAATGATGGGAGTGGGATACCCTCAGTAGCGACACTGGTATCTGGTCCAACGCCTTCCAGCATGTAACTCAGTTTTGTGCATGCTACAATCGAGCACTGTGAGCTGTTATTTGCATGCGGTGGATGTATTTGGCGAGATGCGGCCCGGGGCAGTCCCACACTGACATCCAAATGGCTCCAAGAGAATGAAGGACGCTAACAAGCAGTGGCAGGCTCATCTACACGCGTAGCATCGCCCTCACAGCGCTGTGGAGGGCAGCAGGCCGGTGGGTCATGTTACGCTGCCTTGAACGTTCCGCGCAGCATCGTGTTTATCAGCAGCGCGGTGCCGTACCAGCATGCGTAATGCATGGTCAACGTTCCTGCGAGGTGCTTATGCATGCTGCCGCACAAGTGACACAGGGCTATCTAGCCACAGGGGACCATGCTGAAGTCCCTGTCTGTGGGCAGCTGGATCAGCATTGCGCTGCTGGCGTTGCTGCTGTTGGACGTGGAGCTCATGCGCAGGGGACGTAGCGGCGGGTGCAACCAACAGCAAGAGCCAGCTTCAGCGGTTCAAAATGGGCTGCAGGGGCACCGTCTGCATGGCATGCGGCAGGAGGGGGCATGGGGCGGGGATGCACCAGCAATTCAGCATGAACACCACCATCACCACCACCACTACAGCAACGGGGCTGGCGGCAGGGGATGGGATGATGCCATTGGGCGGCGGGGGGCCAGCGGGTCACATCAGCAGGGGGCAGGAGGGCAGGGGGCAGCAGGGGCCCTGCAGCAGCAGCATGGAGGTGCTCCAGCCAGCCCAGCGTTTCAGCAGCTGCCCAACACCACCCAGGACCCAGAGCTGCAGGTGCGAGTGTGCTGAGTTCGCTCTTATAAAGCAGTGTGCTGAGGCGGATTTGGTTCCACGCCACCTCGATGCCTGTGTGCGTGTCAAATGCCTTGAACACATGCTTGCACGCTCCACGACCCAGCAAGTGCGGTTACTGCACAAAGCAGAGACATCGCATCACCGTGAAGCAGGGTTGTTGAAGGCTCACAGATCCAGTTCCTGTCCAATATGTTGATTCGGGCCAAAATGGGCACTCAGGAAAGCAGAGCCGTTTTGTGGGTCTGGTACAGCTGGGTACAACAGTTACAGGTCTGCAAGACTTCTGCAGCTTGTTGATTGGTGCCGACCCTTCAGAGCCTAGGGACTGCTGCCACCAGCATAAAGCGCTGGTTTGTACCATGTCCTGCTTTGCAGGTCCAGGGCATCTTCCACAAGGCGCTCAAGTCAAACGCAAGGCAGCCACTCATCCTGGACATCGGTATGAACGCGGTGAGCGAGGGGCCTGGTGTGTGCCTGCACCCACAGGAACCCACCATTGCAAAAGCTCCCAAATGTTATGCTGCCCCGAGCCTCCTCTGGCTGCACCCTGCTGCTCTGCGCTGCGGTCGCCCTCGTCTGCCCCGCCCCTACGGCATTCAGCATCACAAGTTGTGCAGGCGCCCCTCACACTTTGTGCTCCCAACCTCACCCTGTGTGCCTGCCTCACGCTGTATGCCCTCGCCCCCTACCCCCGCCCTGCTACCGCCCTCACCCTGTGCCCTCTCGCCCCCCGCCCTGCCTGCAGGCGCGCTTCACGCTGCTCGCTGCGTCACACGGTGCTCGTGTCATCGCCGTGGACCCGCAGTTCCCTTGCGTGCGCCGCATCGAGTCGCACCTTGCCTCCGCCACCCCACACCTGTCCACACTCATCACGGTCCTCCACGCGGCAGTGGGGCAGCCCGGCGGAGCGCTGCAGATGTCGCGCAACGGGCCGGACGTGTGCGACCCCGCGTTTGGTGTGGGCGGCACTGAGCGCCAGGGGGGCGCGGAGGTGAAGGAGGCCGTTCCCATCATTGGCGTGCAGTCGTTCCTGAGAGAGAAGCAGCACGTGCGGCTGGTGAAGATCGACACCGAGGGCGCAGAGGTGCAGGTGAGGGCAGGCGGCGGGCCAACAGGGAGAGGTGCAAAGCCTCAGGGGAAGCCAGCGGATGTATGAAACGTGTCAGGAGGGTGTGAAGCGTGAGTGTGTACGCTCAGCCGTCTCACTGCTTGCCGCACCCCCCTCCCCCCCTGGTGCTCGCTGCCCTGTCGACCACCATCCCCAATACCACCTTTTTTCCCTCACCCCCCACACCTGCTCCGTACACAACCCCGAACCCTGGCGCTGCAGATCCTGGAGCAGCTGCTTCCGTTTGTGCGCATGGGACAAGTGGACGAGATCATGGTGGAGGTCATGCCAGGCAACTGGAAGCACCGAGGGGCCGACACCGCCCGCGGTACAGCAGTACTGTCAGAGCTGCAGCGGCTGAGCAACGCGACGTTGCTGCTGTACGACCCGGCACCCTTTGGTATGAGCGGCATGCGTCAGGTGTCGCCATCAGAGCTGGGGCCAGGGGGCAGCGAGGTGCCTGGTCCCCTGTACTCGGATTTCAAGGCTGCAGACTTGGTGCAGGACCGGCTGGGGCATGACGCCACCCCTGGGTTCCAGGGCATCCCGCATGGCTGCAATATCTGGTTTGTGGTGAACGGTATGCCGTTGAAGCAGCGCGGTTTTGCACATTCGTCATGAGAGCGATGGGGTTTGGACGGTACGCCTCATCACCTGCCTGGTTGCCCGTGTATGCTGTGTAAGTAGGTTCAGGGAACGGGTCAAGAGGACCCAAGGACTCAACATGAATTCGCTTCAAGTACTGAGGGTGGCAAAAACGTGACTGACACTTGTCGTGTATTGGGCGATCTTGCAAAGGAGATGCGCTGCTGCTGTTTGCCACAAGTTGTCAGTTTATGCAGGCGCGGCTGTGGCATGGCAAACTGCAGTTTCTGCCGATGCAAACAGCAGGATGGCCTGCCCTGCATCATTCCGCATGGAGGCAGTTCTCATTTTCCGCGTCAGGGTCCTTTTGTCTCAAAGCATTGTGTGCTGTGACCCATGTGATTCCTGCGCTTCGTTCAGGATTGTGGTGTGGCTGTACATGCTTTGTTTCATCTTAAAGGTGAGGGAGGGTGGGCATCCGCTCTGTGTCTGTGATGCCTCATGGGCGTTTACCATGTGTGCATGCACGCATTGCATCCCTCGGCACCTTGGGCTCCCCTCTTTACATTGCCATCAAAATTGTATGCTCCTGAACTTGTGATACACTGCAATTCCAAACACGCGCACGGTCACCAAATGTACATAGGGCAGTAGATAGGTAGGAATTGGCAATGGCCCTTTGCCTGGGCAACGGGGTGTGCAGCCTCAAACAAAACAAGTTGCAACAGCACTCACACGCTGGTTTCATCATTGGTACAATACAGTCACTGTTGTGATTTGTGTAGTGCCCGATCAGCCCTGATCGGGGATGTAGCGTGGACTCAGACAGAACCCCTTCCGGAAAGCAGAGGGTTGCAGGCGACACAACAGCTTTCCCAGCGGTGCACAAGCAAAGGCAGAAAACAGGCCCCACGGACCTGGCACAGCCTGGCCGCTACCCAAGCATGATCTGCCCTCCCAAGTGTGCGTCCGGAGTTGATGCAGGATCGGAACGGAAAGTCAACCCTCTGTCCACACCACTGGCTGCTTGCGGGGTCAGCCAGCCGCTACAGCCGATGCAAGGTTGAGCGATAGGCGCATGGCGGAGCTGTCTGCTTCAAGGCTGCAAGCACGATGACGCCGCTCAGTGAAAGAGGTGTGGGTAGCACATGAAGGCATACAGCCGGTACAGCTGGGCTGACATGAGTGTGAACACCACCGTCGCCGTGATCATCAGCGCCCAGTCAGTCATGTCGCCCTGAGCAGCACAACGCAGGGGCAATGGTGATGCATGCTGGGGTGTAGTCCATGCCGCTTGACCTGCGTTGCATCTAACCTGCTATTGCTGCAGCTCAAGTGCTTTTGAATGCCAGCTGTGCGGTTTGCCTTGAAGGCTTACTCGCTCGCGAGGGGTGACTGCACTGGCCAGCTCTGCTCCAAGGGCTTTGGCCTGGCGCTGCAGCTTAGCCCCTTGCTTCTGTGCAACGGAGGAAGGCATGAGGCGCAGTCACAGTCACAGTCTGAGCAGCGTTTTGCGCGCCGCTTTCCTGCACCACACACCGTGCACAGCTCGCTGGCCTTGGCCACCAGCTGCGTCAGAACTCCCTCCCCTTCTCCGTTGGCCCTGAGCACACGACATCGCTTGAAGTGCCTCCCGCCCTGGACTGGGGTTTGAAGGCGCCGCGACGCTGTCGGACAATGCTGCCGCAGATGCATTGCGGGTGGCGTGCCGGGAGCTTGCCGGGATTGTGCTGAGCAAGCTCAAGGTCTTGCAGTGTGGGCAAATGCCATTTGTATACAAATGCGTGTGTGTTGGATGCCACATCAAACCTGAATTTCCAGCTTAAGCAAGCTACGATCTTGTTCCACTTGCATCGAAGTTTATGTATGCATCATGTGTGATCCGTTGTTTGGAAGCGAGCACTTGGCACACCCTGAAGTCTCTTTGATGCGAGGCTGTGCATTCAAAGAATCCTCAGAGGGCACTGTGCCAAAAGCAATCTGGACATATGTCACTGGCCGGATGTAGCTGCAGCCCCTTGACCGCGGATAATCTGTGCCTCAGTGCAACGGCAATCGTGAACACAGACTGTTGCTGAGCGCCGCACCCAAGCTGGGGTCAGCATGCAATGTCGATGAGCACAGGACGCAAAGGTGCTCGCTGCCATGCGGCAGCGCGGCCGTGCTCATGCCGCTGGCGTGCTCTGGTGCGGCATGGCGGGGATGCATCTCAACAGATATGACGCATGCACTGTGGTCGATTTTTGACACATTGCACCAGACAGAGAGCCCCGTGCCCAAGGCTGCAGGGACCAGTTCATGGCACTGTGCTCATATGCTGTGTGAACACCAACCTTTTGCCATGCAGAAGTGACGCTGCCACGTGGGCAACTATGCATGTAGTCCATGGCACACCATTCACGACGCCATGCCTCACCTGTTGACCCGCAGTGTCGCAAGCTCGAGCATCAGGTACTGGCATTGGCATGGAACAGGATGAGCCGCCGCTGGTTGCCGCTCATCGCAGCAGCATTGTTCCAGGGGGGGGGTCAGCTGTTCAGCTCCGCCCATCAGAGTACAGGTGCTGCTCCCCAGTATCTGCCAGTTGACGCATCGGAGCGGCAAAGCAGCCACCGACGCCTGCTAGACCGCCAGTTGACACAGGCGTCACGGTCCCCTGTGCAAGGTGCGGGTTTCGGGACTCGGGGGCGTGGCGGGAGCGGCTGACCCGGGCATGTGGGGTTGCCTCATGCGAGGATGGAGGGTCCAGCAAGCAGCCTTTCGGATTGTGCTGGCAACCCTCACGTCAGACAGTCATCTGCCCAGATGCCTTGGTGCTAATCAGTCACACCTCCTGATGTGCAAGTCAACTATCTATGCGCACAGCCCCGGCTAGCAGCACATACAACTCGCCCTGCATCTCCCCAGCCATAACCCTCCTCCATCGCGCCCTGGGTTGCCCCTCCATTGTTCCGCAGTCGGTCCGCCCCCGGCCCGCTTGCCCCTGGGCTGCCTGCCAGGCACCGCCCTTCCCTTGGCCTCACCGCTTGAGACTTACCTGGGCGTCACCACCACCGCTGACTGCCGTACCTTGTGCGCCAGCGATGAAGATGGCATTGCATCGGTGCACAACATCACCACCGACACCTGCGCGCTCTTCAGCTCCATCTCCAACGTTTCCACATGCCCAGGTGGCACTGACCCCTCCTCGTGCTCTCGGAATGTGATACTCAATCCCCAGGGCCAGACCCATGACATCAGCATCACAGACCCCAGTGCAGACTCGTGCTTAGTGCAGTCCCTGACAGACAGCACTAACACCGCCACTTCCAGTGCCTGCCAGGCTGGCTGCTGTCAGCGGACGGCGGCTCTTCTGGCTACCTCAACCTGTACTGGAGCCCCTCCAATGCCGCACGCGTCCTAAGCATGTGCCTGGAAGTGTGCGAGGCCGAGAGCACGTGCAGCTTCGTAACGTTCACCATCTCCTCCTCAACTGGCAACTGCACCGCCACCTGCCGCCTGTTCCTGCAGCTCAGGGCCATGAGGGGCGGCTACACCGCCGCATTCGCCCTGCCCGCGCCGCTGGCGCTGAACGGCAGCTACGTCTCGGGTACCCCACGCTACGCCCTTGCGCAGACCTGCTTCTACATGGCGCCCTCCTGGCCAGCGCTCATCCCGTCCCCAGGCCTAACCCCGGCTCTGCCCCTTGGGTGCTTCCCTGACGTCAGCATCTCTGGGAGCCTGATTGGCTACGCTGGCGGCTCACCGAACCTGGCCCAGTGTCGGCGCCTTTGCGACTCCTCGCGTCAGTGCACGCTGTCCATGTACGACTCTGCAGCCTCCCGCTGCTACCTGTCCTCCTCCCCCGTTGTCGGCAACACCACGGAGCTGTGCAACCTGCCTTGGAACGAGGCGGCGCAGGGCATCACCTCCTGCCTTGCCCCCAGCGCCGCCACCCACACCACCGCCTCTGGCGCGCCCTTCCTCTGCTTGGACGGTTGGGACATACCCGGCAAGGAGGTGTACTACGGCTACACCGTCGTCTCCCGTGCCGCCTGCCTTGCTGACTGCGCCGCCGACGCACGCTGCCTGTACGTCATCCACATCACCAACTGGACGTCCAACGGTCAGGACGGCTGCGTGATCAAGACCATGCCCTTCTCGCGTCAGGAGACAACCTACCTCCACCAGGTGGCGGACGGGCAAGGCGTGGATGCCTGCCTGCTGCTGCCAGGTGGGACAGTCCCAGGCAGTTGGGCAGCGAGGGCACAACGGCGCAGCAAGGGCACAGCGGACCGCTGCTTGGAAGGGTGTGGATTGGGTGCAATGCATTGACAGCGCATTGGAAATTGCAGGCCGATATTTGCATTCCAACTGCCGATTTCATGCCGTTTGTCCGCCCTGTTAGGGCGAGGCTGTGGCTGTGAAGAAGATGGAGACCATGGACGGCAGCAAGGGGCGGCAGGACCTGGCTCATGAGGCCTACATCCTCAGCACATGCAGGCACCCCAACATCGCCGAGATCTGCGGTAAGGAGAGCTGACGGGGAGATGGGGTAGGGGATGAGTTGAAGGTGAACATAAAGGGTGTGGGAGCAGGGGAGGCCGGCACCTTCATGCATCCCAGCTGAGCAGCCAAAAACCAGGGTTGACGGCTGGAGGGAGAGGGACTATGACAGACAGCGCAGAGGTAAAAGATGTTGGGCAAGATGTGCACAAGTTGTGCTGTGGCTATGAGGCAGCGCAGGGCGCGTCCACAACAGAACACTCCACCTCCAACACCGCCACCTGCTGCGCCTGGCTGCACCCCTACAACCCTGACCACTTGCCTCATGCATTTACCCATTGTACTCGCTCACGCTCTCAGCTTGTTGCTCATGCGCTTGGTAGGGCGGGACCATTCCCTTCTCACCCTAACACCTGACCCCTGCCTCTCCAATCCCCCCCCCCGGGCTCACAGGTATCGCGCGTGAGCAGGGCACCGGCTTCCCCGCCATCGTGATGCGCTACTTCTCCCGTGAATCCCTGAAGGATGTGCTCGACGACATGGGCGCCACTGAGCTGCCGCTGTCCACACGCCTCAAAGTGGCTAGGGATGTGGCGCGGGGCATGGCTTGCCTCCACGACAGGCCCAACGAAATGGTAAGGGGTGCAGGAGGTGGGGGATGAACAGTGACTGAGAGGTGGTTGAAGAAAGCAGAGTGGTTGCACGCTGCTGAGAGACAAGGCATTATTTCCGTAGCACTCCTCTCTCTCCTGCTCCACCCTACCCTTCCCTGCATTCGCTTGCCCTTGCTGCTTATGTAGAGCTGCCCTGCTCTCCTCCCTCTCTCAAGTCTGGTCAGGTTACGCACAGTGACCTCAAGCCTGGCAACCTGTTGGCTGATGAGGACCTGAAGCTCCACATCAGCGACTTTGGCCTTGCAAGCAGGAAGGTGATAAGCTTTGCGCCCTGAATGAAGGCGGGGTGAAGGGGGTCGTGGAGGTATACGGGTGCTCTTGAGAAGAGGAGGGGCCCTTGGGGGCGCTCTGGCGGGGGAGGAGGGAAAAGGCAGGAAGTGGACAGCCTGGCCCCTTGGCTAGGAAGGCAGGAGGGGAGCAAGAAGCCTGCGCGAGCCAGGATCAGGGGCTACGGGTTCAGGCTGGTATGGGCACCCATGCCTGATGTCAACCGCTCACGCCTGGCACACTCGCTTGCTCACTGGGTGACGGACAATTGGTAGGTCCGCTCAATCGTTTGTCAGGCACAAATGCTTCTGCACAACTGACCCCTGAACTTGAACATCCTTGCCCCGCTTTTGTTGCGTCTGCGGTCCTCTACAGACCCAAACACGCACCATCCGCGCCAGAGCACATACAGGTATGTAGGGTGTGCGTAGAACGCAACAGGCCCAAGGGCACAGGCTGAAGGCTTCAACATGGTTCACCTGACAACGCAAACAGCATTTGGGCGGCTGCGCAAGGTTTCCGGAAACCTCCGATGCAGCCGCGCACGCCGCCTTGCAGCTGCGCATGCCTTGCTGCTCAGCATGGCACCTCACAGCTTGGCACGCCTCTCTCTGGCGCATGCAGCCCTTGGTGTGTTGATCATGCAGGCGGTGCTGGAGGGCAGGGACAACGCGGACATTGCGCGCCGGACTGCAGCCGCAGACGTGTACAGCTACAGGATGGTGTTGTAACAGCTGTTCACAGGGTGAGTCAGGGGAAGCGTGAGGGCAGCGATGAGGATGTGGTGGGCTGGGAGCAGCAACCGGTGCAGATGCAGCGAGCAATGAAAGCAAAGGCAGTTGAGAGCAGAGTAGACGACAGGGACGTCGCATGGTTCACAGTCCACTGGTTGCCTGCGCCATCAGTCAGTCTCCCATTCACAATCCCCCTCTACCTGCCCTGCCCGCTGCTGTACCCCACCTGCTGACTTGCCAGCCCTTCCATCTACCTTGACT
>JAWZTI010000147.1:0-11930 GCA_039880955.1 Chlamydomonas urium | reverse complement strand
CCCCCCTGCCGTGCCCTTCCCTTTCAATACCCTCCCCTCCATCCGCTCTCCCCTCAATGCACACTCCTCCCATCCGCCCTCCACTCACCCTCACCCTCCTCCTCCTCCTGACCTTCCCTCTCCCTGTGCCCGACCCCTAAGGCTGATGCCATTTGCTGTCCCCAACGAGTCCGTCGTGCTGGCGTGCGTGAGTGGCAAGCGCCCCACCATCCCCGTGTCAGAGCCGGGCTACGCCACTGACCCCTCCTACGACGGCCTGCTGCATCAGGGCGGGGGAGGGTCTGATCTTCGTGCTGTGGTGTCCGTGCCATTGTCCAGTGCCAGCATCATTGAGCGCTGCTGGGCACACCACCCCGATGACAGGCCTGAGTTCAGCCAGGTGGTCATTGCCCTAGAGGTGGCGGCGATGGGCCTGCAGGTGCGCTTTGACGCCTTAGCACAGCGTTGCATGTGGACCTGGTGGTTGTCAGTCCCTGCTAAACAGTTGAGATGTTGCTTGTTGTGAAAGGTGTGACCACCTTCAGGTTGGTACCATTGGTTGCAGCTGTGTCGCAGCTCAGAGCTAGGCCTATCTGTCACTACTGTCACCACTGCAGCTGTTGTAATTGTGAGCTCGGGTTGCTGTGAGCACTATGCAGTCCTTGTTTCGTGATGTTATGTTCATTGTATGCGCGCTCAAGATAAAGCAGCTACTTGCGTTGCCTATGTCATTGATTTGCTGTCAAGCCTGTGCCCTAATGTGATGAAAGCCTTTGAGTGCATGCAAAAAGACGAACTGCTGAAACCGCACACTCCAACCACTCAGGCGTATCGAGAGAGCCGCGAACGCCACGGTGCTTACAGCGTGTGCGATTCGGTACTGCTTTGCCGATTCACGTCTTAGCATCTCGCTGCCCAGTCTCCAACAGTTGATTGACCGCGTTACCCACAGCACCGTGCCTTCGCTAGGCGTCAGAACGGTGAGAGCTTCAGCGCAGCGTGAAGCATTATTGTGGCGCATGTGGGTTGGCCGGCTTGCTTGACCCTTGCTTGGGAACGCCCTCGAGAATGGAGAGTCCAGAATCTGCTGAGCAGCAGCACTTCTAGCAGCACCCAGCAGCCATTGCGCGCAATTGCAGCTGGCTATAGTCATCATGTTGACTTGGCAGTGCCTAAAACACCCTCTGCCCATGCCTTGGACCTGTGACGCACAGATGTTGCACCTGCGTGCAAGGCCCTGGGCACCAGCCATGCATCATCAGCAGCAGCGCTGCCCTGCTGCCTCAGCCTCGCCATGCACCTTCCGCCGGCGTGTGGTACCACTGGATCAGCGCCTCTCTCTCTTTGCGTCCCGGCGCCGAGCGCCCTCTCCTCCCGGTGCCACTGAGACGACGGGACCAGTGTCGGTGCAGGACGCGGCCGAGAGGGTGGCGGCCTTGAAAGAGCAGAGGGAGAAGGCGCTGAAGCAGCTGAGGGAAGTGGACGCTGCGCTGCGGGATGAGATGTTCAGGGAGAGGGCCCAAGGCGCCAACGCCAGAAGCGATGGTGGTGGCCATGCTGACAAGGCGGCGCATGCGGTGGCCAGCACCGGCTTGGGCGTCAGTGAGCTGGACAATTTTGGCTACATTAGGCAGTTCAGTGGCGAGCCGTACGATCTGACCAAGGCAAGCCTGTGTACTGTCAGGGGGAGGAGGGGGAGGCGTTGGGTGTAGTCCAGTGTGGGCAGGCAAGCAGGCAGGCACTTATGTTAGCGTGGCCGGTGTGCGAGTAGGTTTGTGTAGGCGCGCCTATAGGCGTCTGTGGACGGGTTCCATACAATAGGTGTGAACAGCAGGCTTGCTGCTGCGAAGGGCATGCATGGCCAAGCTCAGCCTCCCTGCATGGCAAAGCCTGCTTGGTTGCCGTGCTCCCCGATTAGCAGCCTGGCTTGCAGTGCATCACCTGGCCTGTATTGTTGCCGTGGCCCCCATTACTTGTGAAGGGTGTGTGCTTGGCCACCTCCGCTCTGCTTTGCCTGATCCAGTACATTCCTGTGCCCCCGCCCCCTTGCCCTTGTTTGCTGCAGGTCATGGGAGTGCCTGGTGGGCTGCTGGAGATGGGGATGGAGAACTTCATCCGCGAGGGCAGGGCGATCCTGGAGACCATCGGCTTCAAGAACCTGCCTCGCCTACGCAGGAGCGATGCAGGGGCACCCGCACCGGCGCTGACGCCGGAAATGCTCGAGCGCCAAAAGATTCTGCGTGAGTGGGTGGGGCGGAGCTCAGCAGCATGGGCTTCTACCTTGCATGCCTGCCTACAGACGCCATGCAGTGGCCAAGTTTGAAGGGTCAGAGGCTCCTTTGTGCATCACATAATCCAAGCCAAAGCCCCTTTGCTGCCCTCCACCACCCAATGTCACACTTCGCATTCACAAGGTGTTCTGCCGTGCCCCTCCTCCCTCGTTGCTTTGGGATAGCGCTGGGCGACCACAGCGTTGGTCCAGCGGTGCCTCACTGGCCCCTTGCACTGCACACAATGTGCACTCTCGCTCCCCTCGCCCAGCTCTGTCGCCAAGGGCAGCAGCACCACGCCACCAGGGGGCTGTGCGTCTGTGTCCCCAACCCTGCTCAACCGACTGCTGCCGCTGCCACCACCCCCCCTCCCTCTCCCCCGGTCCCCAACTGCTCTGTTATCAGAGTCGCTGACGCTGAGCAACAAGGCGATCTGGGACCGGGAGCATGCGCGGCCCCAGGTGCGGTCCCCGTGGCTCATCAAGGGGCCCTACTACGTGCTGTGCTGGGTGCTGGACGTCATCTTTGACAACAGGTGAGGGATGCAAGGGGTCCTTCGCAACAAAGCAGCTGCCCAGCGGGAGAGGGAAAGGCACACAAGGGCCCGCAGAACAGGCCAACACGGGGGCGAGGCCACACAGCTCAAGGGGGTTCACGCACCAGCGCACAGCACGCAAAGCACCCGCGTGGTGCAGGTGGGGGCAGGCGATGTGGCGCGGACAGTGCGGCTGGCAGAGCCGAATACGTTCACGCCCGTAGTGATGCATGCGCATGGTTTTCGGCACACGCACTCACCTCAGGTCAGTGTTTTGTAACCCAACGTGGTCCTTTGCTGTGCTTCGATGCTCATGTGCAGGCCCATTCCCCGATTCTGGCTGCTGGAGACAGTTGCCCGCATGCCCTACTTCAGGTACGCCTGTGTGCATTGAAGGCACCTTCCTTTTCACCCAATGACGGGCGGTCGTGCAGCTTAGAGTTACATGCCTGGCCTGCCTGCTCGTGCATGGGAGCACCATGGTGTTGGGATGAGGAACTGAAGCGAGGGGTCTGTCGTTCCAGCAACAGCACTGTCTGCACGCTCCTTAAGCGCCACGGGGTGAATGGCATCCTGACGTGCTGCTGCTGCTGCTGCTGCTGCTGCTGCTGCTGTTCCGCTCAACAACAGCTACATCAACATGCTGCACCTGTACGAGTCGCTGGGCTGGTGGCGCAGGAGCATGGAGGCCAGGAAGGTGAGGGGCGGGGGCAGTAAACTTTTGAGTCAAAGGTGGCATAAGGGTGAGGGGCGGGCGCAGGGCTCGTCAGAGTGCGAGGCAGGAAGGGTGAGGGGCGGGCGCAGGGCTCGTCAGAGTGCGAGGCAGGAAGGGTGAGGAGCAGGTACAGCGCACATCAGAGTGCGAGGCAGGAAGGGTGGTGTGCAGGCGCGGGGCTAGGCAGAGGGCAGGTGGAAGCAGGCTGCAGGCAGCCGACATCAGGGCTGGGTAGAGCTGAGAAGGAGGCAGGGCGGGACGTGGCTGGTCTGCTGGTCTGCGTTGCGTTGCTCAGCGTAGGTGCCGGTGGCTGTCCTGTCCCTCTTCCCTCCTTCCGCTCCCCTGTTTTGCCTTTCCTTTCACCTCTTCCCTCTCCCCCCTTCCCTTGACCCTCCGACCCCACTGCACGCCTGCATCACCCTCAACCCTGCCTGAAGCTCAACTTTTTGTCCCGCCCCCTCTTGGCGTCTGCTTCAACCCCTGCTTCGTCCTCTCCCCTGCCTCAAACTCCTTGTCCCCCCCCTTCCTGACCCCCCTGCAGGTGCACTTTGCCGAGGAGTGGAACGAGGCGCACCACCTGCTCATCATGGAGTCACTGGGAGGGGACCAGCGCTGGGCAGACCGTTTTGTCGCGCAGCACGCGGCCGTGGTGTACTACTTTGCGCTGCTGCTAATGTGGGTGGCCAGCCCCACACTCGCCTACAACTTCTCAGGTGGGAAGGGCAGGGGGCGGCATGCTGCAAGTGCATGGGCTGGGCCTGCTGTGCCTGTTGAGGTGTTCAGTGGGGATGGCTTTCGGTATGGTGTCTCATGCAGCAGCCGCTACAGTATGATAGCATACAAATATCTGCGACCATTGGCAGAATGTAGGGTGGCGATCACAAACGTTCTGAGTCTCTTTTGCTGTGACCGCCTACTCTATGCAAGTCCTGCTTTGTGCAAGTCCTGCTCTGTGCAAGTCCTGCTCTGTGCAAGTCCTGCTCTGTGCAAGTCCTGCTCTGTGCAAGTCCTGCTCTGTGCAAGGCCTGCTCTGTGCAAGGCCTGCTCTGTGCAAGGCCTGCTCTGTGCAAGGCCTGCTCTGTGCAAGTCCTGCTGTGTGCAAGTCCTGCTGTGTGCAAGGCCTGCTCTGTACAAGGCCTGCTCTGTGCAAGTCCTGCTCTGTGCAAGGCCTGCTCTGTGCAAGTCCTGCTCTGTGCAAGGCCTGCTCTGTGCAAGGCCTGCTCTGTGCAAGGCCTGCTCTGTGCAAGGCCTGCTCTGTGCAAGGCCTGCTCTGTGCAAGGCCTGCTCTGTGCAAGGCCTGCTCTGTGCAAGGCCTGCTCTGTGCGAGGCCTGCTCTGTGCAAGGCCTGCTCTGTGCAAGGCCTGCTCTGTGCAAGGCCTGCTCTGTGCAAGGCCTGCTCTGTGCAAGGCCTGCTCTGTGCAAGGCCTGCTCTGTGCAAGGCCTGCTCTGTGNNAGGCCTGCTCTGTGCAAGGCCTGCTCTGTGCAAGGCCTGCTCTGTGCAAGGCCTGCTCTGTGCAAGGCCTGCTCTGTGCAAGGCCTGCTCTGTGCAAGGCCTGCTCTGTGCAAGGCCTGCTCTGTGCAAGTACTGCTCTGTGCAAGGCCTGCTCTGTGCAAGTTTCCAAGCACCTTGCATGCCGTCTCGTCGGACTCTTTCCAAACTCGCCATTTCGCTCGCGTCATTGCAGAGGCGGCAAGTGCCATGTTGTGACCTTGCAGCCTGTTGAGCCTCCCCACCTACCCCTTCCCCACCTACCCCCTTCCCCACCCCTTCCCGCCCTTCCCTGCTTCACCTCCAACATGCATTGTGGCATATGCAGTTCATTGCAGAACCCACACCGGATGCCAGCCCTTGACTTCCTCTTTCTTTCCACCTCCATTTGCTGCCGCCGATCAAAGTGCATGCAGCTGACACCAACACCTGAATCTCATGCCAGTCCCTGCCTTGATGATCATCTTCTCTTCCGCCCCTGCTCCATTCTGAGCACACTCCCCCTTACACCCCCCGCTGCTGCAGAGCTGATTGAGGCGCATGCGGTGGACACCTACAGTCAGTTCCTGGATGAGAACGAGGAAGCCCTCAGGAAGCTGCCTCCTCCCAGGGTCGCCAAGCTGTACTATGAGGCAGACGACATGTGAGGCACAGACTAGGCCTTGGTAGTACTACCAAAGGGGAAGGGCTGTGGAAAAGTGGCATGTGCAATGGTAGCAGTGGACACGCAGCGCGTTGCCTGCCGAAACGGAAGGGGGGGAACGGCAGGGGCTTAGGCTGGTTGGGCTGGCAATGGGTGCATATCGGAGCAGCAGCTGGTTGGGATGGGAAGGCTGAGGGTGAAACCTTTGTAGGTGCTCAAAGATCAAGCCAATGTTCCTTCTCCCCTGTGATGCGGCAGGTACTTGTTCAATGAGTTCCAGACAGAGCGTGACCCCGGCACGCGCTTTGTTGCGCCCAAGACCCTGTACGACGTGTTTGTCAACATCAGGGACGACGAGGGGGAGCATGTGGCAACCATGCACGCCATGCAGGTGACTGGGAGGGGCGGGGGTGGGCTGGGGGGCAAAAGGGTAAGAGACAGCGCAGGGAACAGATGCGGAGGATCAGGCGGGGAAATGTGCCGCTTTCTGGGGCAGCGCTGCATTGTGTATGCAAGCTGCAGTGCACTCTGCACCTTCTGACCTGGATTGTCTGCTTTGCTGGTCCACTTTGCCCCACACCTGCCCCACACCTGCTGCCCACACACCTGCCCCACGCCTATCTCCCCCCCCAGCGTCAGGATGTGTTGGTGCGTGCCCCCAACATCGAGGCCATGGCTGCGGGCCTGGTGGCGCTGGCAGTGGCCCTCAACCTGTGGCTGCCTCGCTTCGTCACTGTGGTGGAGGTGGAGGAGGGCGAGGCTGTGGAGGGCCTCACCTGGGTACTGGAGACCTTCACGGCAGCGCTGTCCGACGCACTGGCGCTCATGATTGGGCTGTGAAGGGGTCGAGCAATTGCCTGCATCCAGTCCCTGCGCCACAGTCTGGCATGGCCTGTGCTGGCATGGCCTGTGCTGGCATGGCCTGTGCTGGCGTGGCCTGTGCTGGCACCAAGTTGGTGGCATGGGCTGTGTGCACCGCAGCGCCCAATGTTGGTGCTAGCGTGGCAAGCCTGGCGGATGCACACCTGTTGTACATAGCTTGCTTGAGGAGGACGAGGTGGTGGAGGGTGTACAGTTATCTGAGGAGGGTGCGTTGCTGTTCACACAAGGCTACACACGTTCGATGGATGCGCTGCCAGTTAGATAGTTGGGTGCAGCGCTGTTGCCGATGAAAGATTAGTACCACATTGCGAAGAATTATTCTTGTTTGATGGTGCCTTTTCAACACGCAGCAGCATTCAAAGGTCAGTATAGAAATTTCACATCGCCACACATGTTGCAGCACATTTTCCTGCACTCAGATGTTTTTGCCGATGAGATGATTTGGCACTTCAGCTGCAAGGCGACTATTGTTCTTCTTGCTGCCCAGGCTGCAGCAGTGTTCAGGCTCCAACTTGCGGTTGAGTTTTTGTAATCCTGGTGTGAGCGCTTCACTGTCCTCGTGTACCATGCGTTTGTCGCACAGCTCCAGAGCACCCGTGCGCTGCACCTTGCCATGTTGCGCGAGGCTTGCAGTCGCCTTAGTGCGGGTGTGCTGTACGCTCGTGTGCCAGGAGGCCCTACAGCTGGCTGTGCACTCGTGCGCCAATTTGCAGGGTGCCAATGGCAGCGCGCGTCTGTGCACTTCGCCACGTCCTCCCAGCCCACTCGAGTGCAACAGCAGCAGCAGGAGGCGAAGGGGGGCGAGGAGCGTGAGCAGGAGGACGATGTGCACAGGTTCTTCCCCCTCATGGTGGGTGCGCCATGTGCCAGCCATGTCATTGTCTGTTGCAAAGCATCGGCCGTTTCATCCCCACTGTCGTCAAGTCATTCCATGTCCTCATGCACACACACTGTGCATTTTGCCGCTGCCCTTCTCAGGGCAAGGAGAACTCAGTGCAGCCGGCGCTGGAGCAAGCCGAGGTGTGTACCATGTGTCTGTTGAGCTAAGCGCTTGATTGCTGGTTGAAGTTGAGTTGCCTGTCTGCTGTGACCAGCCAAGGAGCGCTTGGCATGAGGAGGTGTTCTCAGGTGGCTGCCCCTGCTGCCCCTTGCTTGCAGGTGCAGCGCTGCTTGAGGCTCATGGGCTCATCGCTGTGGTTGCGGCTGTTGGAGACCCCGTTGCAGGCCGCCCAGATGGCACTTGTTAGGCGCCCGGTGCGTGGAGATGGTAACCCAGGGACAGACCGGAAAAGTGGGGAGCAGCGGTGTAGGAGATGTGGGAGATTTGGTTGGGCAGAAGTGAGGATGCAAGCATGAACAGCGGGATCAGGAGCAAAGGCATGATTCAAGCAAGGCAAGGGGCGGCGAGTAGGGCGCAAATGGTTGCAGCGGGAGGTTCTGTTCCGTGTGATGGGGGGCGCTGAGGGTGTCTTGCTCGGAGAAAGTTGCTTATGATGTAGGGCCTTGCTCCCAACGTCCACAACACACTGCCTTACCTCCCCCCACACTGTTCCCTTGTCCCCGTTGCGACGCAATGCAGCTGAGAGCTGTGATGCGAGCGTTGGCGTTTCCGCTGCTCAGCCATGCGTCTGACATCTGCGAACAGGTTGTGGCGGAATCTGTGGAAACAAGCTTTGACCGGTAAGGCAGCAGGTGCATGGAAGGGATGGTGGAAAGCGATAGGGGCCAGGTAGGGAGGGGCGGGCACGTACAGCGCCAGTCGGCTTCCGAAAAGCGCGTGGCAGAGGCGAGAGTGTGTTGGGGATGGAGGTCCAGGAGCACAACCTAGGTCACCCCAGCGCGGTGCTTCGACGTATCCGCTTTCCAACGCACAAGCTACCGAATCTGCCCACAGGTTGCCCAGATTGCACATCGTTCTGCCCTATTGATGTGCCTTGCAGCATGTAGCACCACCCTGTGCTTGAACCTCCATGGCCACGCATATGCCTTGTGCCGTATCTAGCGAATTTAGCGTCCTTTCCCTTCCTGTCTTCGATCTTCTTATCTTTTTTATGTAATGCACTGTGTTGTGACTTGTTGCACTGCATCGCCCACTGTTTGCGGCAGGCAGGAGTTCCTGGAGGGTGCAGGTGCGGCCATACAGACCACCCTGCGCCTCATCGGGTCACCGCCGGAGGACAAGGAGGCACGAGCACGGCTGGAGAGCCTGGTCAGCCATAAGGTACACACACGCACATATGTGTATACTGTGTCCTGAAGTGTTGACTTGTGTCACTGTGGGTTGAGCACGGTGCCATGACCAGCAGGGTGAGGTGGTATATGTCCTGAGCTCGCGTTGAATATGTTGATCAGGAATGCAAGCCGACATCCCACTTGTGCGTGGGGCTTGGCCAGCTGTCATACTGCCCGGAAAGCTCACTTGCATCCCCACTAGGGTACTTGACCTCCTCTCCTTCCTGCACAGCATTGCCTGACGGGCACATTGTGCGGCTAGTTTCGAATTGTCACTTGCCCTGCTTCAGAACGCACTGGCCTTCAACGCAGAGCGCACTGGCCTTCAACGCAGAGATTGCATATGCGGCGCCAAGCTTCGAAGCTCTATTTAGGGACGCGAACTGCAGCCTGTCATCAAAGACGCACATGCATGCGTTGTGTTGCTGTTGGCCGTTTGCAGATGCTGCAAGAGATCGATGCATCGCTGTCCTCGCTGCGCCTCACTAGCGCAATGGCACCTCAGTCCTTGGAGGCCACGGTGCACGCAGTTGACGTGAGGCTGCAGGAGTGGGGCAGGGCCATGGGGTGCAGTTACAGTGCTTGCAGGCGATTCATAGGCTACAGAACTGTGTGCGGTGGGGTGAGTCCACTCACGTGGCCGAGGGCTGCCTGCCATACTGGGCCCAACGCAGCAGAGGGACGTATGATATGCTTGTCAGGCTTGTGGTGTGCAGGCCCTTCCTTCGCGAATGATCGCTGCTGCAGCTGCCATGCTCCCTTTGTGCTGGTGCGCAGCTGGCAGCATGCAATCTGTGGGGCCCATCCAGCATAGCAGATTTCGATGCAGGCTGGGCACAGCAGGTGAGTGTGTGCATCTTGTTGGCTGGCATAGCTGGCAAGCGATCGTCCTGTTGGGGTCAGGACAGGCCGATGCACTTCACAGGCTAGGCCAGGCCCACCCTCATCGCTGTGGATTCGCCGACTTAAGCTTGCCTGCTCCTGCTCATCTGCACAGGTTGATGGGACTACATCATCTTCGTGGCTCGTTCTCACAGTGGCAGCTGACTGCACTGTGCGTGCTACCTATGCGACTTCTAAGAATGACGGCAGCACGCCTGCCACGCTGAGTGTGCAATCCAGCATGCACAAATTTGGGCATGTCCTTTTTGCCAGAGGCCCACTGCCCCGGGGTGTACGTGACTCACTGCATGGATTGCCATGGCGCATTATAGGCTGGTTGTAAGGCGTTCGTTGGTGCAGGCGGGGTTATCGGGCATTGGTGTGTTTAGTGTGTTGCAGATCATTTGAATGATTCACTGCTGGGTCAGTAGTTTGCGAGCGCCCCAGCTGGCTTGAGCTGGCCCCAGCCGTAGCCCTGCAGAAGCTTCTGCAGAAAATCAGTGTTTCTAACTTCCGTTGAGGCTCATAAATCATCTTTTGCCTCTCTGTCTGTGCTTTCTTCTTTGACATTCTTAGTAGTAGCAGTGTGTTTAACAGTCCTGGGGGGCACCGCTAGGGCGCGTATAGGACCCCTGCCCCAAAACGGGCATGATTTCCTGGTACCAACATCGAAAAGGGCTCACGTGTGGCCAATTGAAATGAAGGGAACCAAACGCAATCAAAAACTCAAACAGCCAAACCACAACCCTGGGTTACAGGGCCATACCAAGCGCTCTAGAGAGCCAGCACTCAAACAGGAAAGCATTCAATCCAGACCAAAATGTGGCTTCACGTCCGATCGGTGGATTCATACACTGCTGCATCTCAAGGTCAGACACGTTGGTCATGGCATCCGCCCCATTCAACAGGTCAGCGTACCTGCGCCTAATGAGGGCGTAGCATGCGCACTAAAAAACAACATGGCGCTCGTCCTCGCGCTGGCCTTGTTGGCAAACTACACAAACCCTGTTGGCCCTAGGTACCCCAGAGAATTGGCCCTCCTCTATGGCCAGCTTATGCGCTGCCGGCATGGCGCCATACGTAGCTGCGCTCCCCTTCGTACGGCTGCTTTGCTCCTGAGCACCTGCCAGAACCGTCGCCTCTCCTTCTCTTCCCCCCCCCTAGTTAGTTGTTTCCTTGCCATTTGTCCTGTTCCTCAGTGCCTCCTTGGCCCCTTTAGCTCCTTGAGCCTCTGCTTCTCTTTGCTTATGTCCTCTTTGTCCCAGCGTTTATCCTCTTCTTCCGCTACAGCGCTCCTACGCGTGCCGCGCGGCTGCGGTGCTGTTAAGTTTTTTGTTGTTGAATTGGTTGCACAGTGGAGCTCAGATCCAACTGAAATCAAATCCATAGCCATGCGGCACGTGGTGAAACGTTGAAAGGTGGGAAAGAGTAGCACTGGGGACAGATTGACTAGAAAGGACAAGCTCCCGAAGGAGTCGAACCGGGGACCTCAGGAAAAGTACCTGAGAAGCAGTTTATTGTCATACTCAGGACAAGGCGGAGCGTCAGAGGAGCAGGCAACAGGCAGCAGCCAAAAGGTCTGCAGAGCGGCGGCCAAAGCCACAGAAGGGGCGACCAGGGAAGAACAACTGAGAGCGGGGGACAGGAGACCAAGCTAGGAGGCACACACGGCAGAAGGCAAACAAGCTAATCACGCTAGAGGGGCAGGGACAGGACCTTTGTGGCTGAGACGCATGGTCAGCCCCGAGGCTGATCCGCTGCACAGGATTGGAGTGTGGCCCACATGGCCTTGAAACTACGCGGGTCTATTCTGACGTCCACGGCGCTCCACCAGTCGCGGTCCAAGTCCCCTCCGTTTGCGTAGCGGATGTCTTCCTACGAGCGCGCCAAGTCGCGGTGGATGGCGCCCACGACAGTGCGGACAGCCTCCTCCACAGCTCGGTGCGCCAGAGACCGAGCGTCGCCGTCAAGGCGGGTGCGGGCGCAGCGGAGACGCCGCACCTAGCCCAGCGTAGCCAGCCGAAGCCGCGTCCACAGCTGCAGGGCGGCGGCGTCGGGGGGGGTAGGCCAAGCCTTGGGATTGTCACAGAGGAGCACCTCCTGTCCTCAGCACGACGTTAAACTGCTAGAGAGGGCAGAAGTACCCTGGTACTTTTCCAGAGGTCACGAGTTCGATCCCCATTGCGGAAGGATATTGTTTCGGTTATGGTTTCTAGACTTCGGGTGCCCTGCCTGCGGGGAAGGCCTTCGAGCCACTTTCGGTCATGAGCCTGTAAATCCTGGCCCATTTGGGACAGGGGTTG
>JAWZTI010000146.1:8457-50461 GCA_039880955.1 Chlamydomonas urium | reverse complement strand
AAAAGGTACAGGCGTGCTCTGGCAACTGCAGTTACTGCACTGCACAGTGCTGAGGGATGTGATGGAGTGGAGAAGCGCGGCGAGGAGTTTAAAGCTAGGTGGGGTGAGGGACAATTTTTTAGACAACGAGCCCAAGGGGTGACAGGCCAGTTGCGTACCCAGGATAACTGTCAACATTCTATTCTTCCACTCTTCCAGGATGACCGTCCGCCTGGCTTTGGCATGCTGATCCTTTTGCACTCCCAACTGTTGCAAGGAGGCTCACCGTTGCACCTCTTCCTGCACCCTTCAGCATAACTGTCCGCCTGGCTGTGGCCGGTGCCTTCCACCCCAAGCACGTAGACCCTGCTGTTGCCAGGCTGCAGGAAGCGCTCACCCTTTACACCCCGCTTCCTGCCCCTCCCACACCCCTTCGCCACGCAGGATGACCGTCCGCCTGGCCGTGGCTGGTGCCTTCCACACCGAGTACATGCAGCCGGCTGTTGCTAAGCTGCAGGAGGCTCTGGCCCAGACAACCATCAACACGCCTCGCATCCCCGTCATCTCCAACGTTGACGCCAAGCCACACTCAGACCCCGCTGTGATCAAGGAGATCCTGGCCAAGCAGGTGTGTGCGGGGTGTGCTTAATCACCAGTCATAGCAGGGCAGGGGAGGGCACGCAGGGACAAAGAACAGCACAAGACTCATGCCATGGTCCATGACCCCCCTAAGTGAAGGACCTAACCCAAGATGCAACAGATGATACCCGATCAACGTACACCTCAACGCTGATGCTCGTCACAGGTGACGTCCCCCGTGCTGTGGGAGAACACCATGGGCACCCTGTTCGAGAAGGGCCTGACCAAGAGCTATGAGATCGGCCCCAACAAGGTCATTGCCGGTATTGCTAAGCGCATCAACAAGGCCCACGACATTGTCAACATCAGCGCATAGCCTGATTTCTCTTGACCTGCTTCTGTCGCAGCTTAACACTGCTTGACCAAAACAATTTTGGGAGTTGAACTGACCAGGTGGCCAACATGTTGATCGTTTGTCTGCTGCCACGACACCTTATCATTAGCAGGGAATTGCGCTGTGCTGATACCTAAGGCTACTGTGGGTATCCAGGGCCTGGATTCCAGGCCCCTTGCTGCTGTCCCTACCTCACAAGGTAGGATGCAACAGTTGCTTCATCTGAGGTGGCATCTGCGCACATCGACTGCATACCACAAGCGCCATGACGCGCCAACACGCAGCAGCCCTGCTGCACCGCATCGCGCAGACAGTCGGATACACCACACTGCTGCGAGAACCGACCGCGTCAGCGCTTGCTCGATCCACATGCTGCAGCAGTAGCACGCCCTTGACCCTTCCTAGCGCGGCGTTCGTGTCGGGACGCTGCCTTGCGACACCCTGGCCCTTGCATGGCGGCCTGTGGTCAGGGGGTGTGCAGCGCCATGCAGCATCTTTTCCCATGCAGGCAGGCGCCCATGTGGAAGGCAGCAGGCGCCTGCAGCAGCTTTGCCACCAGGGGCAGCGGCAGGTGCAGATGCAGCCAGGCTGCTTGCGAGGGTTTGCGTCTGTACCTGAACAGGTGAGGCAATGCCATTGAAGCAGCAGGCCACTTGGTAAATTGCCGCTCAGCACACAGCCATCACTTTGACCAGGCGGTGCTGTTGCACCAGCAGGTTGCGTCTGCAGCAAGCCAGCTTGAACAGTGTTCACCTGTGTTCAGCACTGTCAAAGAGTGTTCACCTGTGTTCAGCACTGTCAAAGAATGTTCACCTGTGTTCAGCACTGTCAAAGAGTGTTCACCTGTGTTCAGCACTGTCAAAGAGTATTCACCTGTGTTCAGCCTACGGTCGCTGTCCTGGCCCTTGTTGCACGTGCAGAGGAGTGGGGGTTGGGGCAATGCGGGCGGTCCGATTTCGCTGAAGACACTCATTGTGATGATGATGGCAGGTGGGTGGGAGCGTAGGCAGGGTCATAGGGTGGGGTGGCCATGGCACAGAGGCGTGGGCGCTTGGGCAAAGCAGATGGTCCCATCTTCTTGAAGCACTGATGGGTTGCATGATGGCAGTTGGGTAGCAGCAGGGAGGAGTGCGGCAGCATGGCGACAACGCTAGTTAGATGAGCGGGATCCTTGCGAGCAAGGGAGTGGTGCTCTGATTTCGCAATGGCCATTGGAGGGTGGGCAGTTAGTACGACACTGTGTCTGTATCACTAGTTCAGGCAGGCGGGAGGAAGGGACAGGGTGTGATGACCTCCTAACATACACGGACATGGCAATGGCGGCAGGTGCACACAGACATGTGGTGCACTTCAGATCACTGTCAGGGGTCACATGACTTGCTTACGGTGGCAGTGGTCACACTGAGCCATGGCAGTTGGTGCACTGAGCCGTGGCAGTTGGTGCACTGAGTTGTCGCAGTTGGTGCACTGAGTTGTGGCAGTTGGTGCACCGAGTTCTGGCAGTTGTAGCACTGAGTTGTGGCAGTTGTAGCATGCACGCACGGCAAGGCCTCCTTCTGGTGCTCATCGTTGCTGCGTGCCTTCAAACGGCTCCTTGTGCCTGTGCAGGTGCTGGCATCCTGGCGGGGACCAACGCCTATAAGGAGGAGAAGCTGAAGAAGGTGGGTGCAGGGTTGAGACAATCAACCTGCCAGCAAACGATAGGCAGGGCCACAGCTTCTCAAAGCTGAATTCAAACTTCTCGTGGCGTGTGGTCTTCCTTGATGTCTTGAAGCAAGGCGCTGCACAGGAGCCTCTTCTTACAAAAAGCACAATTCTCCGTTTGTTACGCCACAGGTCACGCAAACCTCGCAGCAGGTGGTGGGCAAGGCGTCGGTTGGCGGCCCGTTCCAACTGACAGACCACAATGGCAAGCCCTTCACTGACCAGAACCTGCTGGGGGAGTTTGCGCTCCTGTACTTTGGCTTCACCTTCTGCCCCGACATCTGCCCTGACGAGCTGGAGAAGGTGGCACTGGCTGTTGACCTGATCGAGAAGCAGGTGTGAATCAGTGTGGGAAATGACTGCACGAAGTTTGCATTGCAAAGAGCGTCTGGATGAGTCTGCCTGTTAGAACGAGCCGGAGCTCCTTTAGTTGATGGGACACGCTGCTGGACACCTGATGCTGATTAACGCATGCCTGCCCCCCGCATGCCCACAGACGGGTGTGACAGTGCAGCCTGTCTTCATCTCCGTTGACCCTGAGCGTGACACCCCTCCCAAGGTCAAGGAGTATGTGGCCGAATTCCACCCGCGCATGATAGGCCTGACCGGTGACATGGACGCGGTGAAGAGGGCGAGCAAGCAGTACAGGGTGTACTTCTCCAAGACGGGGGAGGGCGGTGAGTTGGGGGGTGGGCGGCAGCAATGGGAGGAAAGAGTGGGTGGGACGAGTGGAGGCACGGATATAGCACCAGTTTGGCACCAGGCGGTGACTGTCCATTTAACCGTTTAAGCACGGGCTGCCCCAGCAACCCCGCGGTTGAGCTCGACAGCACCATAGGAGGCGTGGTCTGGAGACCTTCCCCCAAACCCCAACCCCACACAATTCTCCCAACTCGTCCTTCGTACAAGCGCTAACAGTTGAAAACCCAACCCCACCCACTCCTTCGTCCTGCGTGCCCTCACAGGTGATGACTACCTCGTCGACCACTCCATCATCCACTACCTCATCAACCCAGCGGGCGAGTTCGTCACCTTCTACGCCAAGTCCTTCAGTGCAGAGCAGATGGCAGAGTCTATCGCCGGTCACTTGGCGGACTGGCAGGAGGCACATCCCGAGTACCACAAGGGGCACAGGATCGACAAGCCAGCGCCAGCCAAGCCTTGATTCCTTGCTTGCAGTGGCCAGATGAAAGTGTTGTGAAGACTGGGTGTAACCTTGAGGTGAAATTTTTTAGTGAAAAGCGGTGTTGAACGCAGGGTTACAGTTCTCTGGCGGCTAGGAACAAGCCCACTCTGAATGATGCGGGAACCGCAAACATGATCAGCCAGCACTAGTCATGGACTGTTGTGAGCATGCGCCCTGCTGTTACTGGCCGATGGACATTGTGTAGTCATACTGGATGGTGGGTACCACTGACGCGATGAACTTGAGGAAGAGGAGCAGGTAGCTGCGTGAAGCAGGGAGCAACAGTAGAGGGACATCCACATCACCAGCGCCACCTGTGCCTTACGCTCCCAGCAGCACATGCAGCAGTGACCGTCCACTGCAAAGCTGCTGCCACCCTGCTCACTGTTGGCTATTGTTGGCCCCAACACCTGCAAGCAACCTGCTGAGTTTTGCCCCAGGCTCAACCCCTCCCCTTGCCAACCCCGGCCCTCCACTCACTGCTCCACTGCAAAGCTGCCTGCCGCATTGCTACCTGTTGTTCATGGGTGGCCTCTACACTCAATCACAACCTCCGCAGTCCATTACTGCGCCAGTCCCAAACCCTCACCCTGCTGCCCCCAGCACTCCACTCACTGCTCCACTACAAAGCTGCCGCCTCCCTCCTACATGTTGGTCATTGGTGGCCTCTACACTAAGTCAAGACCTCCCCAGCCCCACAGTCCCCTCCCCCTGCTCTCCCCCGGCCATCCACTCACTGCTCCACTGCAAAGCTGCCGCCTCCCTCCTGGATGTTGGTCATCAGGCGCTTCATCGTCTCAGAGTGTCGGCAGGGGTGGATGGACGCCGCTGTGAGCGACAGGTTGGGGTGCGCTTCAACGGTGATGGTCTTGCGGGCATGCTCTTCGCTCACGTCATCAAGCACCTGAGGTTGGACGTGGAGGGTTGATGAGGGGCAAGGTAACGGGGGAATGAACGTGAATGCAAGCCCCTGGTCAACAGCCATGATGTCATCCCGTTCACTTCCACCCTTCACCCAGCACCAGACGCCACTGCAAGGAAGGGCAGGTTATGTTGTTTCCTGTACTCGCACCTGGTCAGGAGCCAAGGGGTGTCTCCCCTCGTCGTAGCCCACCAGCCAGAAGCGCGGAACCTGCAGCCGTGCAGCCACATGAAAAAGCGTCACAAAGCTGCGAGTCAGCACAGGCCTCATTCAGACGCAGCGGCAGCGGGGCTGGACCAGAGCAAGGAACAGATGAAGAACCACCACCTGCCTGCACGATCCACTCGCTCCCTAAAACGCCGCCTGCCCTCGTTCCAACACCCAATGACTGCCCACAAACCTGGTAGTACTGGTCGTAGGTCATGTACAGGTCATAGGTGCGGGTGCGCAGGATGTTGTCCTCTGGCTCCTCCGCCCTCATGTAGGCGCCAGTAGGTCCCGCGCCTGCCCCCACCCCTGCCCCTGCTCCTGCTGCCCCATCGAGCCCTGCTGTGCCTGGCTGCTGCCCTTGGTGAGATGCAGAGGGGTGCCCGGTGGTGGGAGGCAGGGCGGCCTGCAGGCAGATCAGGCAGCAGGTGCACGCACAAGGTATAAGACACATGCCCCTGTACACGTGCGGGGGTGCTCACCTAGGTTGTGTTCCCAAGCAGGGCTGCCTGAAGGCGGGGCATGCACAACAATGCAGCCTGGCACGAGAGGTACGCTAACGCTGGCCAGCCAAGCTTCAGACAGACTGTCATGCTTTACAGTCGATCGGCGCAACAGCCATTTCCTTTTCAGCGCCCACGCTCCTGTCTCCTCTCTCCCTGTGCCCTACTGTCACAGCTGTTCTGAAACGCGTTGCCTGCGGGTCGGTCCCTGTCATTGCCTCCCCTGCTAGTCCCATTCACCTCATCCAGTCTCACCTACATCTCCAGCTTGCTGGTACGGTTGGCATGCACCTCATCTCCCATTCCCCACGTTCCCACAACTCCTGCCAGCAGCCAACAGCCGGAGGATTTCCTCAACAACGAACTACAACACCCTACCAACCCCCAACCCACCTCGTCCTGTTCCGCCTGCAGCTCCAGCTCAGCCATGTCCGGAATGTCGTCCTCCTCCAGCCCCTGACCTTCCTTGGTCCCTGACCCTGCTGCTGCTGGCCCCTCAGCATCGATGCAGGGGATATCCTCAGTACCTGTGGGACCAGGAACCTGGGGGTCCCTGTGTGTTGCCACCCAGCCCTCCTCGCCACCCTCGCCGTCGAGCGTGTACTCCGAGTTGGGGTCGTAGGATTCAAGCTCCTTGGCACGCTTCAGGCAGGGCACTGAAACGTGGCAGAGCATGGGCAGTGGTGGAGGGCGTGCTGGGCATGGTGTTGCGTGCATGGCTCAGAGACTATGGAGCGACACTGCAAGTGCTCGCATGCTACGCACTAGCTGAACCATGGCCTAGCTAACTATGGAGCACGCGGCTGCAGGGGCTGGTGGGCAGCTGGGGCTGCATGAAACCCTAACTGGGCAGCAGCGTGGCGCACCATTGCGCGTGACCAGGTACTGCTTGTCAGGCGGCAGGAACTGGCGCCGCTTGCGTGCGTCGCCGCCCTCCCTGCGAACGAGGTAGGCCCAATGCAAGTTGTGAAAGTCGCCTCGGTGCATGAGGTGATTGTGACAGCAAAGTTCACAAGCCTCGCTCACCAGGCCCATGTCGGGCATGCGTGCACGAGGTAGTCGCCAGCAGTGACGAACTCATCGGGCGTGAGCACGCCACGCTCAGCAAACGCGGATTTTTGCAGCGGAGGCAGCACGGCCTCTGCCGCGGTTTTGTAAATGTTGTGCAGCACGCCGCGCATGTTGACACAGTTCACAGTCCAAGTCCTGCGCGCGACTTTTCATGGAGGTCCACGCAGTGTGAAGGGAGGGCCGCGGGGCCTATCCATTTCTGCTCACAGCGTCACAATGCTGCAACTTACACGCATGAACCAGGTCGGAGGCCTGTGTGGCGGTCAATTTGAAGTTGCACTGCACAGCCAGCAACAACTTGGTGCCTACAGCTTCAATGTGCTGCTGGGCACCAACATCCTGCTGGCCCAAGTGACTTCAAGAACGGGTTCAAGCCTGCTTCTGCCTCTGCTGTGGGGCATGCTGGGCTCCTTGGTTGCAGAAGCGCTCCGATGCACAACATGAAGGCTTGGCATGCACCAGCACTGCCCAGGCCAGGCATTCCACTCTGCCATGCATTGTCTCGACCCCCCCTAACGCTCCCACACAATCTCATGAGGGTGTGCTGCTGTCCTAGCTGGACAACTTCCTTGTGGGACTGGTGGTGGCCGCCAGCGTCGCCTGCGTCCCAACACACGCAGTAGCCTCCTCTCAGCCATATGGCAGTATAACATTTCCCTTTCAAAAAGCTGGATAGGGGCGTGAGGGCGAAGCACAAGGCAGAGTACGCGGCGCACCTGCGTGATGGCCGGGACAAGCAGGTGAGGGGGAAGCGAGGTAGGCAAGGCATGCCTGGGCGAGGATCTATAATCTTGCACAGGCTGGCTTGGCTTAATTATGTATGGTGTGAGGTTGCTGAGTGGACTGGCCCAAGCCTCCATCGCATCCGTCCATGCGGTCACTGCTAGTAACTCATGTGGGTGCCCTGCTGCACCTCTTCCCTCTCAAAAGTATCGAGTCATAACAAACGTGAGGAGTTACCAAGCACAGCACTGCAACCCAGGGACTGTACAAGACACTCTAGCCACAGGCTGGTATAGCAGCGCCAGCAAAGCAGCACGACGACCAAGTTTGTTTTTTCAGGGCGGCTTAACATGCAAGCAGCGTGCGTCGGAAAGGGTGACCAGCTCAGTGACCAGCTAGGCGGCAGAGCTTGCGAGTCCAGGGTGGCAGGGACAGAAGCGTCTGTGATGGTGAGGCCACCTGCCAAGCGCATGATGTTGATGTTCAACAGTAGCTTAGCCAGCTTGGCTTGTTGGTTGGCAGGGAATGCAATGTTGGGTCCTGCACAGGTAGAGGGCCACTTACTGCGCGTACTAGGTTCATGCATGTGTTGCCTTGCCTTGCCGGGCCTTGCAACCTGAGGCGGTTGTCGTCCATGTGAGGGGCCACACTGGCCCAACATGCGGAGTGAAAATGGACACGCTTTTTCAGTGTTCTGCATGACGCCGACGCAACCGCATGTTGCCGGGCATGAATGCGTATTGTACACACCCACAGGTCAATCAAAGCGGTCGGCAGCGCCGGCGCGCAACAACTTGAGGCAATGCGGGGCTGAGCTGCAGGGCATGTCGGGCTTTATTTGTGCGGCGTGGCAACGCGCAGGCCAGGGCATTGCTTGCTCCACCATCGCTGAGTTCGACGTCCCCAAAGCACGAACTGCTTTGCATGGGTCGGCGCCACCACGCTCATCATGCGGGGCACCGCAGCACACTCTGCTGCGTGCACGGGTGTTGCCTGCGTGGTTGTGCTGGGTGGGGGCGTGTGCGACAAAACCCACCATCGCTGCCTCGTGCTGGTCTGTGCTGGGCCTCTTAGGTTGCGGTCCATCTACCGTGTTGTCTCTTCGGAGACAACAGTTAAACTTGGAACGATACAGAGAAGATTAGCATGGCCCCTGCGCAAGGATGACACGCACAAATCGAGAAATGGTTCCAAATTGTTTTTGCACAGACAGCACTGTGTACGTGCACGAATGAAGTTATGCCATCGGGTCACGCATGCTCATCACTACGCTGGCTCCGCTTGCGTGCATATAGCTGCAGCTGGGTGGCTATATGTGCAGGAAAACGAGTCATACAGCTGGCCAGGCAGCTCCAGGTAGCTCCTGCAATCATGATTGCAGCTAATCCGCGAACTCCTGAACCTACGTGATATATAATTTGTGCATTACAAAGAAGTGCTCCATCTGCAGCTCACCCTGATGGGGCAGTGCAACGAACCTGCCTCAAAAGCAAACTTTCATCGTGTTGGCAGCCAATTCGAAATGCCCAAACACACAACCCTAGCTGCCACAACTGCCACGCAACTGGGTGCGCGCATCCAACAAAGCGATGCCTGCCCGTCCCCTCAGCTGCCTCGCGCCGTGCTGAGCGTGAGCCGCTGGTGCCGCAACGTCGGCCACGGTGATGCGGCTGCCAAACGTGAAGGACGGGGAAGGCGTCCAGGTAATTGCTGAACACAGGCTTGACGTCCTGGAACCTCACGCTCAGCGTGCCACGGTGACTGCCGGCGCCACCACCGCCAGCTGCGCCTGCCTGTGCCGATACTGAGGGCAGATCTGAGTACTCAAGCGCCAGGACAACGCGGCACAAGCTGGGGCGTTACGCCAGGCCATGCACAGCAGCGCCCAGCGGGCTCGCTCTCATGGGGTGAAAGGAGGCGTCTACATGACCAGGGGCATGGGACAAGAGGCAGTGAGAACGAGGGACAGGGCGTGAAACGGGTGAGAGGCACGAGGAACAAGATAACGAAAGTGCAGTGCGAGAGCAAGCACAGGAAATCATTGTGTCAATGCGTACGCATGTGCAGTACAAGTCCGCCAAGACAGACAGCAAGTGTTTGTATGCATCAGACACGCGGGGCTGTGGGTGCACGGTGCACATCGGGGATCAGCCAACACATGTTTGCCTCGTGTAGTAGGTTCAGCTGCTCACGCTGCTGGCACCAGCAGCGATTGCACTCACACATCTAATTGTTTCATCACCTCCCCAGTATGCATGCCGTATGGCGGTGCCATCGCATCGTGCAATCAGACGTGACAATGTACAATCTGCACCTGTTGGGTTCCTGCTGGCGATGTCATGCAGGTCTCACTCTGCCACCTGCTCAACGTTGCAGGACCACCTGACCAGGGTGTCGTTCCGAACACTGCTCACCTGCTCAAAGCTGCCCAGCAGGTCACTGGTGTCGGTCCCACGCATCAGCACGAACTCAGCCAGTCGTTGCCTATACAGCACAGCCAGGCCGCAAGCAAGCCGCGTCTTGCTCAAGGACGGCCCTTCCACCTGCAAGACCATCCGTTTGTGGGGCAGGGTGGAGATGGCAGACTCTCAGCAGCGGCAGCTGGTGGGGAGCAGCTGTAGAACAACGGGTCCTGTGTTGAAGGATGCAGGGGAAGGAAGGGTTAAAAGAGGTTGAGGTGGTGGGCAGCAGTAGCTGCCAGCTTTGACTGCAAGCAAAGTGAGCGTGTTGTTCCAATGCCTTAGTAGTGAGAGCCGCATGGTGAGGAGCGGCTGCACAGTGGTAACAGAGGGTCGATGTGGCAGGCTTGTCCAAAACGTGACATCCCACAGCGAGAGGGTTGTGAGTCCCTTAAGCCTGCCAACAGGGCAATCAACATAGCTAATTCGCTAACATCCATGGAAGGGCTAGCACTGTGATTGTATCAAAGGCAGATTGATGCGTGCGCTGAGTGAGTTGCCTCAAAGCGCTTATCCATGATACCAGTGCGATGTTCCAATGCCTTAGTGGTGAGAGCCGCACTGCCAGGAGTGGCCACACAGTGGTAACAGAGGGGTGATGTGGCAGGCTTGTCCAAAACGGAACATCCCACAGTGAGAGGGTTGTGAGTCCCTTAAGCCTGCCATGTTGTCATGCATGATGCTGGCATACGACCAAGGCACGCCCCTTGTAGGCTCTACATGTCGTAAAAGACCTTGACCGAGCTGCATTGCGGCCGTTGCCTCCCCTCAAAGTCAGTCCCCATCGTCCAAACTCCACATAGACACAACTTACCAGACAGTCTGTCCCAGAGGATGGCCAGCGTGGGCACACGCGGCACCGTGAGGTGGTAGGTCAGCACCGGGGGCAGCGCTATCCTGCTTACCCCCTTGGCTCATGGTTGAACCGCCAGAGGGAGTTGGGGGCGACGGTGATGACCCTGGCACCCTCGTTGCCGCGCTCAGACAAAGCGAGGGTGAGGGTGCGGCCGGCCTCGACAGTGCTGCGGGGGAGATAGGGCACAGTCAGCAAGACAAGCACGAATTCAGTGTTCAGCTGGAGCAAGCAAGTGAATTGGCGTCCTGATGGTACCCATCTAGTGGTGATGCCATGAATCAGGCATGTGGTGTGTTCCAGTGCCCTTGTGTCTTCAACTGCATGGGTGAAGCGGCCGCACAGTGGTAACACAGGGGTTGTTTTGGTAGGCTGTATAGCACGAGCAGCCACGGGAGTTGAGAGGGTTGTGAGTCCCATTAGCTCAAGGATGGTACACAGGCAAGCCAAGTGGTTGCGTAGCTGTGACCGTAATGATGGTGAATAATGGCAGGCCACAACCACAGCGAAGCAGCGGACTCCTGCTCCTGCAGTGTTTTTGAAAAGAACTTGGGTAATGTTCCAATGCCTTAGTGGTGAAAGCCACACTGGGTTCAGCAGCCACACAGTGGTAACAGAGGGGTGATGTTGCAAGCACGGATGGATCATGCTGCCATAGTGAAAGGTCAGCGGATCCCGATGGCCTGCATGGCTCATGCATCCCTGAAAGCTTACATGCACCCAGCGATGCTCCCTTTACCAATCCCACATTGGAAGGCGCCACCCAGAAGATCCGCTCCAGCAAACCCTTGCAGGCATGACCCCTCCCACCTGTCGCGCTGCTGGAGCAGCGCATCCTCCAACAACCAGCAGCACAAGCAGCAGCACAAGCGGCAGCGGCGGCGGCTGCCTGCCTCCCCAGCTCCCACAGCTCCAGCTACAGGCGGGCGGCTCGCTCCACCATCCTCGCAGCCTGGTGCATGGGGAAGACAGAGAGGGCAAAGGGGAGGGAGGGGAGGGGTGAGACCAGGCACAGGCGATAACAAGGAACCCTTGTGACCTAGTACCACTCCCTCCTAGTAGGTTCAGGCTTATACCAGGCGGACATTCTGAGCACGGGAAAGTGGGAAGAGGGGATGCACATGCACGTTCGGATGCTGCCCCATTGCTGACATTATGCATCATGATCTGGCGCACAGTGTACAGTTAGGGAATAAGGGGCGGGCGCACTGATGTGGGGGACCTCAGACTGCAGCCATGGGCTGCGCCTAGTGTGCCACGCTGACTGGATTCGCCTGGGTAGGTTCTTGCCTGCAGAGCAGGCGCCCGGCTCACCCAGGGCATCTGCACCCAAGCGGACACTTTCATCACTGGACCCGGACATGCAGAGCAGACAGGTTCGACTGACTGATGGAGGATATTGGCCGTGTGCTGATGTCCACAGATGCAGCTCGCATGTAGCATGTTTGGCAAAATGCATTGTGTGCGTTGCAGTCTTGGTGTGTCAGTGTAACTATGACTATATTGCAAACTGCATCACGGGCTGCAGGCACCGGGGAACCCAGTGCCCATTGCAGCTCAGTGCATTGGTGTATCGTCATCCACACCATTGACGGGCAGGTGCACATGCAAGATGCTCGGTGCCAGGGCAGGATTGAGCTTCAGGCGCGTCATTGCGTTGATGGTCCGTCACCCGCTCCACAGACGGGCAGGTGCAGGTGCAGAAACTCACCGCAGGGTAGGACGCAGCGAAAAACAGGGCAAAGGATCGACTCGAGCAGGGGGCAACCTTTCGACTGCTACACCATCAGCTCTCTGCTATTTTTGTCACCGCCTTGCCACCCAGCATTCAAACCCCAAGCAGCCAACAGATGCCAACACGCTCAATATCACACCTGGTGTGCACGGTGACTTGATCAGCGCTGCCAATCTCTTCACAGCTGGAGCAGGCCAGGAGGAGGTACTCAGCAGGCATTCAATGTCTGTCCAGCATGACAGCGCAGGCGTTGGGACCGCCCGAAAGGTTGTGGTTTGCTGAGCTGGCAGGCGCTGCCAGATGTAGGCATTGCCAGTATCTCTTCAAGGACAACTGCGGCGGGGAAGATGGGGAGGGACAGGGAGATGCATGCAGGAAGGTGTAAGGACAGATTGGGCCAGGTTGTGACAGTGACACTTGCTGCCTTGATCAATGATGATGTTGCCATGCTGCACACGACCACGCTGTGCGGCGGTGACGACCCTCTCCTTGTTCCTTGGCGATGCTGGCTGGGCGCCGCCGCTGACCATGCATGTGTACCAACCCGCGCCTGAGCGCCGCCTTGCGTGTGCTCACCTTGGCCGCCAGTGGCTGCAGGAACGCCGCATCGTGCAACCGCTCCGTGCGCCGATGTGCCAGCGCTTGTGCTGCGCAGGCGACGCCCATTCTGCGCCTGATGGTGCTCGGTTGTTGTTGCTTGGGTCGTGCGATGGGCGCGATGTCAGGTTGTTGGGAGTGAAAGCAGTCTTGCTGGTACTCTCTATTGCTTGCAGTGTCGATGATTTCAGTGAATTGCACAAGTCCCACACCCGTTCATACACATCCAAGCTTGTCGGTCACAAAGCGCTGCAGCAACTGGCTCGCCAAGACCCCATAGGGCCATGGGGCTCCTGTTTTCGAAGCGCCATGACTTCTTAACCTACGAGAAGAGCCTGGAGCACATCTCCCAGCTGCAGGGCTAGGTAGCACATCACGGCCATGCAGCTCAAGTCCATACCATGTGATGCAGCGGTGCAACCGCGCCGCAATGGATCTGAGCTGGAGCCATCCTAGGCTGCGACACCCAACCGGCGTGACCTGAGCAGCTGGGGTTTCACCATCAGGACACACAGACAACTTCACAACAAGTCAGCTGCTTAATCATGTCTGCCCCCTCTCTAAGCCCCTCATCCCTGCCCTCGCTCCTCCACCCTGCAGCTGCGTCGCAGCCGTCGCAGGGCTGCGCTCCAGGGCTACAAGCAGAAGCTGCTCACAGCATGCTACGTCAGCCTGGTGCTGTGTGTGGCATGGGTTGCTTACGTAAGTTGAAAGGGTGGGAGGCGGGATGCAGAGGGTGGGGCTTATGGATGAGGGTGGGCTGCAAGCAGATAACTGCTGACAGTTTCGGTACGACAGCTTGGTGTTACACGTGGTTCGGGGTAACGTGATGCAGGAAACACGTTGGGAAGAGGCTGTGTTACTACAACATGCCACAAGCATGCGCTGCGGTTTGACGGCTGTCCATCACCGCCTGATTCAGAAGTTCACGAATACTGAACCAGCAGGTGCTCACTGCCATCCCTTGCCCCTGCCTGCACCGCCTTTGCAGCTGCGACAAACACAGTTTGGTGTCGTCTCTGCCACAACCTACTTCACACGCGCCGCTGGGCCATTTGTAGTGCCCCTGGTGCTGTACATCGCGAGCTACGTCCTGCTCTAGGTCTTCCTTTTGGTAGATAAGCACGAGGCGGCCCAGAACAAGATGCTGCCGGACTGCAAGAAGAAGCTGGTCAAGGAGCTCAAGGTAAGGGGAGGCTGGCTTGGGTTGATGGTGACAATCTCAGACAGGGTGAACAAGTCGGGCTGAGAAGTATGTCTTGTACAGGCTTTGGCTGTGATGAGGTTTCACTTAACAGAGTTAAGAAGAAGAAGAAGAAGAAGAAGAAGAAGGTTAAGAAGAAAGTGCACAACCCCGCACATCGACCTGGCATTCATACAAGGGCCCTTCGTGCGGCATGTCACGACCCCAATGCCCTCTGCTCGCTCAACACAGGACTCCACTAACTGTGAGAAGACGATGGCGCTGCTCAAGAAGTACGACCCTGAGGTACAGCTGGCGCCACCCCCAGCCCCGACCGCCCCCTTGCCGGGTGCGCACCCGTTCTGAAGCAAGGGTTCGACTTCACCCCTTGCCAGCCCTGGCTGCTACATGCGAACATTCTTGCAGGATGCCTTTGGCGCCGCTCCCACGCCTCAAGTCCTGTGACCCTTGGTGCGCTGAGCCATGCCAAAAGCACGCCCATCCTGAGGCTTGCCATAGACCTCAGCGGGATGCCCCCTTGCCTCATGCCCCTTGACGTGTGGTGCCGAATGTGGGCTGTTCAGTCAATGAGTATGGCTCCCCGTCGCCTGGTGATCTTCAAGGCAGCATCAAGCCCGAGAGGGCGCTCCGCTGCCCCTGCACTTTGGTGTCACGCCATGCTGTTTCAACACGTGCTTCCTTCGACCCCCTTCCTCCCTCAACAGGCCTGAGGCAGCGCAACACAAACCCCAGCGGCATGCCCCCTCAGCCCATCAAGGCCAGCGCAGCAAGTGCCTTGCTGTCCACGGTGGGTTCTGAAGGTCACACTGTTTGGTCATGTACATGGGCAATATAACACCACACAACGCACACAGAGGTATGCAATTAACCATTGCATTTCATCGTGTACTATAGCTGCTGGTGCATCATGTTGGTGTGGCTAACGCAGCCAGCTGGTTGGCTCAATGATAATCTTCAGTGATGTGTCCTTCTTAGGTAGGCTCTTTTGCAATCTGTTGAGCCCCGTCCCTTCAACGACGTCAGCCTACGCCCAGGACAGCTGTGGAAGCTGGACACCAAGTGCCCTGCTCTAATCGACGGCTGATGAATGCTGACAAGCACACATTCCTGTGATGTTATCTGCACCCCCACCCGCAATGCCATCTCAGGTGGTCAGGCGCTGCACTCGGTCAGCACTCTTGCCACAAATCTGATGGGCGACAACCCTGCATTGCTGGAGGAGCTGAGAAGGTAGGGGGACATGGGAAGGATGCTGGACAGAAGAGGGGCAAGGCATGGTGTGCGGAGCTGGGGCATGTGCAGCAGGCAGGGGGTGCAGCTGGCAATTTCCGCAGGGCTTGTGGAGGAAGGCCTGGAGCAGGGCTTGGCAACAAGGGCAGGTGCCTTCAACCTCTGGCACGTAGCAGCGCAGCAGTGGCGCGAAAAGCAGGTGTCCCAAAAGCCAATCTTGTCACTCTCCACGCTGCGGGCTTGCCAACTACTTCGCACAGGGCACAAGTGACAGCGCGACGGCTGCAGCACGAAAACGAAACACTGCGGCGGCAGCTTGGCGACCTGTGTGCCAAGTAAGTGCTGCAGCAGGGGCAGAGAACACTGGGAACGGGGCACAAGTCACTGACAAAGGGCATGGTCGAGGTAGACAAGCCGCCAACACGTGCTCGGGTGGCAGCTGTTGTGCCTTTTCGCATTTTCCCTACCCTGATGCATCCCTTGCCCTGCTGCTGGTCCCGCAACAGGTACGACGAGACGCCGGTCTTCCTGTCCATCTCCGAAACTGCACCTGCCTCAGCAGCCTGGCCGGTGCTGCAGGCGCAGCCGCCGCTGCCACAACTGCAGTGCCCCCGCAGCGCCGCTCTATCCCGGGCGCAACCCCTCCTGGAACCGATGGCGGTACCGCACAAATGACTATCCGTACTGCCAGTGGTGGTCTCGGAGCTGTGTCGGCCACGCCCGAGGGGGTTAAGGGGTCAGGTGTAGCAGCCAAAGCTGACAGGGGTGGGAAAGGCATGTTGCACGAGGTTTCAGAGGATGTTGGAAAGATTGGCGCCGGCACGGTGAGCACAGCTGCTGATGCGATTGCTGGAGATGCGCCTGCAGCGGCTGGGGAAGGAGGTGGTAAGCTGGAGAAGGTGAAGAAAGTGTCACACACCAAGGCATGCGCGGTGCTCTCAAAGCACAGGAAATTACTGTTGACGGGATTGCATAATTGAAACCAAATTTTCAGCGATGCACATGCTGCTGGTTGACGCCTTGTCGCAAGTGCTGCCTACATTCTAGTCTTCGCCTCACGTTACAAGGCGAACTGAATCTGCGCGCCCATCCTCATTGCCCACCTTGCTTGCGCCGTATGACTGTAACATGTGACGTGATGTGTGCGCTCGCACAGGGGCGTTTGTGCCTGACATGTGGCACCAGATGGTTGTGCAGGGCAGCAGGCAGGGCATCTGTCCCATCCATGCCTTCGTCAATTTGCGTCATTCAAGGGACACTGGGGCATATTGTCTGCAACAGACCAGCGGACACAACGGCATCGCTTCCCGCACAGCCAGCTCTTTGCGCCATATACCTGTTATTTACAGCACGATCTGTGGTCAGGAAGCTGCTTCGACAAATTGCATCAAAATGGTGACAAAGGGATGCAAATTCCAACTGCCAGGGTGCACGGATGCTGATTAGGCCCTCAAAACTTGGTAACGGCTGTTGCTGAAACAAAACAGACATGCGCCTCAGCAACGCATCAATTGCAGCTGCAGCTGCAGGGTGTGAATTCCACATTGTGGAGGCACCCTGCCCCGACAACCCTCATGAGTATTGGCTTCCAATGAACAAACCAATTGAACCAAGAAGCAGGATTCCCAATGATCGTCCAACAAAAGCAGCAGAGGTACATAGGTTGCCAGGGGCTACAGGGACATGGTAGGCTGTTGGCTGGCACCAGCGCCCAATTTTACACTCGAAGTACAACAAAATGGCCTATGTAGGCTGGCTGGCAGCCCTCACGCGCCTGCTGCGTCTGCCAGGGCATGCTGCCCGCAGGCGGTAACACCCAACCCCCACCGCCTCACAGGCGCCGCGCCGCGACTCATACCAGCAGCTTTAGGGCTCATCCGCCACTCTTGGAAGCAGTGTTTACCTAAGCCCTGAACCGCGAGCCATCGCGCCCCTGCTGCAGCTGCCAGGGCATGCCCACCACCACGCTCTCCGCAGCCTCGCAGCCGCCAGGCGCAGCGCCGCAGTTCATGCCGGGGGCGTCGTGCACCACGCCCACATGCGGAGGTGGGCCGTCCCTGCCCATGTGCGAGGGGCCGTAGAGGGAGCCCAGGGGGTAGTCTGGTACCTGCGGCGGCTGGAAAGGACAGCAACAGTGAGTGGGTCAAGCTAGGATGAGCATCGCCTTCATGCGAGGGGCTGGGAGGGATCCAGGTGGGGTGGGCGTGGGGTGGGCTGCACATGTTGAAGAGCGCGGCCAACCTCTGAGTGCCAAACCCCCAAATGCACCGTGCCCACAAACCCACCCGACCCTCACACACTTCTCCACACCTGCTCCGGCAATGCGCCAGACGGAAACCCATAAACGGTCTCCTCCGGGCGTTCCTGTGCGCCAGGCTCCGCGAACACAGGCTCCGGGTATGCCCCTGCTGGCAAATGGGTGGCGGCTGACGCCCCACCACCTCCAGCACTCCCCCCAACGCCAAACCCTGCCCCTGCCCCTGGCCCTGCGCCTGTGCCTCCTCCCACCCCAAGCACGCTGGAATGGATCCCCACTGCTCCTGACTCTGCGACTGCTGCCGCTGCCGCTGCGACGGCTGCGGAGGCTGCTGGGTTGTTGGGGTGCAGCGGCAGGACCAGATGCGTGTTGAGCTCACTGGCAGGGTCCATCATAGTCTCTGGCCTTGAGGTCTCGCCCAAGATCGGGGCAGCTGCAACAGGGCAAGGAGCGTTGGAGGGTGAGGGGGAAGGGTCAGCGATCGGGGAATGCAGCTGCACCCCCAGGTGCGTGTGGAGCTCACAGGCAGGTTCAGTCATTGTCTCTGGCCCTGAGGTCTCGCTCAAGATCGGGGCAGTTGCAACAGGGCAAAGCATGTCGGGGGGGTGAAGGTGATGGGTTCCTGGGGTGCATCAGTAGCCCCAGGTGTGTGAACAGCTCGCTGATAGTTACAGGGCTTGACTTCTCATCCAGGATTGGGGCGACTGCAGCAGTGCATGGGGACAGTGAGAGCATGCCAGCACCGCTCCTGTAAGCAAGCGTGGCAACGCCAGGCTTGCAGAGAGCCTCAGAGTTGTCAGAAGCGGCACAAGAACAGCCCCGCTTGCGTGCAAAACCCTAATCCTCACAGGCAAAGGTGGCAAAGCCAGGCTCTATGGATGCTGCGTGAGGAGCCGCAACACGCTTTTCCACGGTCCTGTCTGCTGAGCTGGGATCGTAGTAGAACACGCCACGGCCGGTTTTGACGCCCAGCCAGCCGCCGTCCACATACTGTGTATGGCACAGGAGTGAAGGGGCCATCATTATCGTGATCATGGTTATGGCACATGCACAAAGCAACAGAATATCTTATCAACCAAACAAAAGCATACTATCGGGTAGCCAAGCTGGACGCCCACAGCATGATTCGGCAGGAAACACCGCAAATAAGATGGTGCACGTGCAGCAAAGCTGCCGTAACCAATTCACACCCTGCACCCTGTTGACACATACCTGTGCCAGCAGCGGGCAGGGGCGGTACTTGCTGTCTCCAAACTGCGTCTGCAGCACCTTCATTATTGACAGGCAGGTGTCCAAGCCTGAGGGCCAAGGGCAAGGTTGGGCAACAGGGCTTGGACAGCGACAGCACTGATGCAACATATGGAATGTCACAGCAGCGATGCGGCATGTTCAACATGTATTGGACTGGCAGCTTACAAGCAGGGGTAAGGTACCCTGGAGGTCGCATCACCCACACACATTCACACATTCACACCAACTCGCCAATCAAATCTGACAGTCCCAGTGCTGTCCTGTCCAGTTCCACCACCGTGCCTGTAACCCCAAACTTCCACACTGCTCCCATCCCACCGATGGCATCTGCCAGTTTGAGGGATCCCAGTTCCCTGCCAACCGTCATGCCCCTGCCCATTTCATCTGTTGAACCCTAAACCTCTTTCCCAAAGCCTCGTGGATTCTCTGTTACACCCACCAATGGCATCCGCAAGCTTGAGGGGCCCCAGCGCTGCATTGGTGCCCAGCCGCATGCCCCTGTCGATGTCTTCCGGAGTGCCCACCCCCTCCATCATGCAGAAGAAGGCCTCATTGATCATGGGCATGAGCACGCGGTACAGGATGAAGCCGGGGCGGTCCTGAAAAGTGTGAAAAGGTGACCGGAAGTGTAGGTTGTGACAGGTGTGCAGACGAAGGACTTGAGTCAGTATAAGCGCAGTTGCACCATGGGGAACCGGCGCACTGTCAAACACTGACTGAGACACCCGTACCAACTGCCAACACCCCCCTCCTCCCCACCTGAGACACGCACACTGTCTTGCCCAGCCGCTGGCACAGCGCCGCTGTGCTCTCAAACGTGGCATGTGATGTGTGCATGCCCTTGGCCAGCTCCACCAGCGGCACCTGGCGTAAGTGGCAGTTGTAGGCAGTATCGCGTTTCTGAGTTTTTGAAACCGGAAGCCCTCACACCGGGGAACAGCGGGGTGAAGGCAGAGTGTGATTAGTGTGAACAGCCACACCGAAGGAATAGCGGGGCGGTAGAAAAACTTTGGTGTGTTTTATGTAAGGTTAGGTTAATTTGTGGTTTGCTTGCGAGAAAACCTTCTTTTCAGACCGCCTCCGCTGCCCTTGAACGGTCAGTCGGTGAGGGGCTGACGCCTTGTGTAGACTCTGTGGGATCACGGCTTTCCTAATCCTGCTTTTTCTTGGATGTCAATAGGTGGTCCTTTGCGCCCTTGCGGCGCTCCACGGACTGTGAAATGGCCTACCTACCTACCGTCACGACGGGGTGCATGAAGTGCATGCCCACGACACGGTGGGGCTTGCTGCAAGGCAGGGCAGCAGTGCAGCAGGGGCATGAGAACTGTGCATGTTCTGAACGAGGTCATTGCGTGCATCTTAATAGACAAAGCAGGGGTGCGCCGGCGCAGCAGGAAACATGCCTCCACACCAACCAAGGCTCAGCGCAATTCTCTCCCCAGCACAATCAAAGCAGCAGTATCCCACCTCGTGACCGCTGCTAGGCGCGTGATGGAGATGGAGGAGGTGTTGGAGGCCAGAATGGTGTGGACAGGTGTAACCTGCACGCAGGGGAGTGGATACACCAGTCGGGTGAGCAACGACAACGCCAGCCTAAAAAAATCAGTTCCCTTGAACCAATGAACTCTCCAAAGCGCCAGTTCGCAATTCACCATAGCAGCACCAACTTCGCGCAGCTTGCAAGAAATGTTGTCCACTCTTCAGTCGCGACAACCCGGCATCTGCAGGGCCCATGACGGCCCTTTGTCTGCGCCCCTGACCAAGTGTCCTTGCCCACCCCTCCCATGGAATCCACCACCCTGAGCACAAACCCAAACAGCCGATCACCAAAACAACTTTCCCTACACTTCCCTCTGCGCACCTACTTCGGCTTGCGGAAGACTGCCTGTTTCGAACCCAACCACCACCCTCAACTGACTGCAAGGAAAGTCCTGTTCTGAAACAAGTCTGCGCACCTGGTCCAGCTTGCGAAAGATGGCTTTCTTCACCTCCTCATCCTCTGGCGCAGCTTCAATGACAAAGTCGGCCTTGCGGAAGGGCTGCACGTGCACACAAAGCAGAACAGCAGCAGCAGCAGCGGCGGCAGAGGTACTTCACCTTCATGGCACATTGCTTTCATGACAGCCTGGATGTGCAGCAAGCATCAAGCTTGGCATCTGTTGCAACTATGCTGTTGGTAAGAAGCTTGCTGGCCCTGCCACATCGGTTGTCAAGCTGACTCGTGCTACAACTGCCTTCACCGCCAACCCTGCCAACCACTGAGCCAGCCCTCGCTGTCCTGCTTTTACTGCTTCGACCCCCCTGCCTTCCGCCACCAAACCAAATCTGCCCAACCAAATATGACCTGCATCGCCCTTTGAATAAAGTTAAACCGTTAGCATCTGCCACTCCCCCCACCCTGTCCTGGACATCTCCCTCCGCCGTCCGACTCTCACCTCCAGGCTGACCGCCGTCTCAATCCTGCCCACTACAGCTGCAGCCTCGTCCGCGCCAATCTTGCCGGCCCTGGCCTGCTTCTCCAGCGAGCGCTGAATCACGCTCATGCCTGCAAAACCGGACAGCATCCAGCTGTCAGCTGACGCTTGCCTGCGTGGCACGTGCTACTGTCACAGTTTGCTGCAAAGGTCTGATTGCTCAGCGTAGACATGGTCCGAGCTCTCTGCTGCCTTCATGCTGGGATTTCTTGCACAAATGGCCCCCCAACAACGTCATGCCATGAAGTTACACCTTGGCATGGCACGCCCAGGTCATGCCATACCCATGCATATCCCTACCGCGCTCAATGATGTCGAACTTGCGATCTGATAGGATGACCTGCAGGAGCGAAAACCCGAATCAGCCCACAGAGCAGCGCGATGGCCTTTCCTCTGTGTCACCACCTCGTTGCCTGCACATACCCCACCTGCAGGCCCCTCTGCGCCAGCACTTGCGCGATGCCTGTGCCCATTTGGCCAGCACCCACGACCCCCACAATGTCTGGTAGGTGCGAATACAGCATGGAAGCCATGGCCGCTGCAGTGCTGGCAGGGTGCGGCGGCGAGTTCGTGCAGCAGCCCTCAGGCGATCCGATGCTACATCCGACGTGGCCGCAAAATTACTCGAAAATCAGCGCAACAGCAATTTGCACCTGCTGGTAAAGGTTTCTGGATGGCACCACAGCACGATTTGAGTTCATCAAGAAAGGTTCCGAGCACCAGCCATGGGCTCAACTGTTTTACATGCAGATAGCACCGTGAGAACAGCACATCTTGCCCACTTCACCTGGGCATTGCCTGGCAGGGCTGGGTATCGCTTGGTGAACAGCTTCAAGCTATCGTGCACTTTGCATGACTAGCACTCGACCAAGCTGATGAATGTCGACTTTGGCAACAATTTAAACTCTGCGGACTCCCAGCTCTCCTCCTCTGGCATGCTCAGGCGAATGCGACTGCAGCCCTGTCGTACGAATGAACATGCAGCAATAAGACTTTCTGCCTATGCGTTGGCCCAGGCCAGAGGACTCTCAGCCAACAATACAGTTCCTTCCTCGTTGTTGGTGGCCCATTGTTGGTGGCCCATTGTTGGTGGTGCATTCCCAGAAATTGTAGGGCTGCGACCCTGGCAGCTGCTGCCTCCTTGGCAAGTCGTGGGACCACAGGTCAAAGACAGCGATTCAAGGGAAGACACCAGACCGTGCAGACCTTGGCCCAGTTGCCAGACATGATTTGAAGAAAGGCCAAGGCAGCGCAGCTGAGGCGCAGCAGACAGGGCTGCAGCTGCTGCAGTCAAGGGATGCCCGCTTGCCGCGCTAACTGTGCTGTAACGTAGCATGGGCATGCGCACAGGGCTGCCGGCAGCGCTGACCTGGCACGCAGATTTAACACATTGTTGCACAGGCCAACGGTGTGCAGGCGCTGCAACGACATCACCGCGGAGGCTACCATTGCTTTGTGTCTGTACTGATTACCTCTGGTCAGGTGTGCCCCTCCTCTAGACAGGCCAAGCCATGCAACACCGGAGGCAAGACCTCTTGCAACATTGGCCAGCTGACCCTTAGGTGTGGCAGGGCTTGCAGCACTGAGCACGGGGAGTACATCCCCTCCTGTGCCTGCAGGTTTTCGTCGTGAAGGCACAGGCCAAAGCACATTCTGTTGCTGCCCACTGCCGCGCAGGTTCGCTAGACTGCACTCACCATCAGCCAAGGCTGTGCCGTTGTGATACTTCACCAGCCCTGCTGTGCTGGTGCTTTGGGTTGGCGTGCCACTGCAGTGCTGTACTGCAGCGTACCAAGCACTTCCAGGGACTGTTGCTCAGCAGCAGGTCCAGGCTGATGGTCATGTCACCACGCAGCATCATGATAAGCAATCCCCTTCTGTATGATTGGGCTTCTGACTGTGCACACAGGTCCAATTGCACAAGCACGCGCTATAGGGCCGCCGCTTATCTTCTTTTCTCGCCCCACACCCTTACACTGGCCACACACTCGATTGGATTGCACTCGGTCTGCGTTAACAGTGCAACCGACGTGAGCACCATGCAGGCCCTGAGCAGCAGCCGTCGCTGCGTGCAGGCCCAGCGGCCCTTCACCGCTGCCAAGGCGCAGCCATGCACTGTGCGCAGCGTGCAGACTGCCGCTCGCGGCGAGACTGCCGTTGCTGCTCCCCTGACCTCCGAGAACGTCAAGCTGCGTATCCGCATGCGCGGCTTTGACATCGTGCTGCTGCGCGAGGCCGTGGACAGCATCCGCACCGTGGCAGAGGCCACCGGCGTCGACTTCCATGGCCCCGTCATGCTGCCCACGCGTCGCAAGGTTTACTGCGTGCTGCGCTCTCCCCATGTCGACAAGGACGCCCGTGAGCACTTTGAGGTCCGCACTCACCACCGCCTGGTGGACCTGGCCAACCTGTCCTCCCAAGCAGTGGAGGCCATGATGCAGTGGGTGCCTCCCGCTGGCCTGGAGGTGGAGTGCAGCATTGTCGCGGCGTAAGCAGCGCAGCATGCAGCAGGCCGGCATGCAGCAGCAGCATGTATGTAGCGGCGGCAGCAGCATGCAGCACGCCCATTCGTGGGCATGGGCAGCAGTAGCACTGCGCAGCACTATGACTGCTACCATGCACGGTCACCAGGCAGTCCAGGTGCTGCTGCTGCTGCGCGAGGATGTATCTGCGGAACGATGCAGCACAGCAAGCAATTTCAGCCCGCATCGCTGGGCATGCTGGAGACGTGCTAGCGCTGGCAGCAATTTTGGTGCAGCAGCCAGTCGTGCCTCTGCTGCGCTGTGGACGTTGAGAGGGAAGCAGCAGCCATACGGCAACGCTCAGGGTTATCGAGTCGCTTTTCCTGGTTGTTTGTGGACAGGCCTGCTGTGCCCTTGCGTTGAGCGCACGCAGTGCTTAGTTTGATTCGCTTATGTAAACACTTGCTGGCTCACTGCGGCGGATAGCACACCCCACGAACGCGCCTATCACAGCACACTTTCATTTGCCTTCACACATGGTGGGCTAGCTGAAACTGGTGCAATCGCAAATCTCTTGTGTCAACACTCTCAATCCAGTACCACTCCAGCGCCACCCCTGTACTGAACCATGGTCTTGCCAACAGTTTGCTGTAGCTTAGTACCCACTGCACATTCATGGCTCCTGATCACAAAATAACTGTGCGAAGTGCCATTCATACTGTATCAAGCCCCTTTTCTCCAAGGGCCACCCAGCTAGTTGAACAGGTGCGAGAAGTTCTAATCCAGGCACTGGGCACATGCAGATACAGGCTGCAGTTACACAACCCTTCCTCCTCAGGCACACAGAGAGACAAGCCAAGCCAGGCAAAAATCTCAGCTGTGTCCAGCCCCACATCCACCAACAAAGTTTCACCACTGCTCAACATCACATCGCAAAAAATGGGCCGTACAACATCAGCATGTTCTAGACCACATGCATGCATGCCGCGCTGCCCAAGCCGAATCAGACTCGCCGACCTGGTGCTGCTGGTGCACCGCCGCAGGGCTCGGCATTGCGCCTGGCAACGCCGTGCCTGTCAGCACCATCTTGGCCCTGGGCTGCATCAGCAACAGGGCGCAAGATGGCCACCGCTTGCTGTAAGATGGACGCTTACTTGGCAGGGGCCTCCTTCTGCAAGGAGACAAAAGCAGAGCAGAGAGCAGTCATACAAGTAGCAGTCACACATGTGCGAAACGCACTGGACGCCTGTGCAAGCCAGCGCATGCGCATCGCACTTCACTTGCTTGCTGCAATCACATGCAAGTGCGCGTGCTCACTAGCTGCCTCATATCCCAATCCCAGCACACCTCAATGTACACGAACAGAGAGGCCATGGCGACAGCAGGGATCACCAGGCCAGTCAGGGGCACAAAGACGGAGGGAGCCCACGCGGGGGGCACAAAGGGGTAGCCCTCAGCGGCAGAAGCAATGGTGGACACCACGTTGGCGGCCTCAGCCTGGAAGCACAGAAACAAGAGATAGCATGGGTCATGGCGACCTGCATGGGCGCGCTGATGAGACTGCACAGTCAATTGATGTTGTGGAGGGTGGATGGATGACTGGTGAAGTGGCTGGCAAAGTGCTGCGCTGCCATTAGCCGCATCAGCGTGGTAGGTGCTGCAGCTGTCACATGCCACCCCGCCTTGCCAGCATCGATGCATGAACCGCTACTTTGGACTGCTGCTCTGGACTGCAATTGCGCTGATCTGCCCGATGCTGCAGGCTGCGCTGCTATTGCGTGCTGCGGCAGGCAGCTCGAAATTCCACTCGCATAGGATCAGCTCTACTCCCTGCTGCCACGGTACGTCCCCCGCCACGCGCTGCTTCTGCTGCTACTCACGGGGGCAGCAGCCATGGCGGCCAGGCCACCGACGACGGCCAGGCCAGCAACGGCCTTCTGGGCGTTCATGGAGGCCACAGGGCGCACAGCGGTGGCCCTGGACACGGGGCGGCAGGCAGCCTTGGAAGCGGTGCAGCGGAGGGCCATTTTTGCGAGATGTGCGTGTGGAGCGGGGTGCAAGGTGGCACGGAGATCCCTCTTTGCTGGTGTGGAAGAGGAGGCGACACACGGCAACGGCAAAGTGCGAAGGCTGGTGTGGAAAAAGCTCTCTTTCAAAGAAGTCCAGCTGAGACAGCTGCTTGTATTCGTTTCCCGGCATGCTTCAGCCTTTGCAAGTTCAGCCATGGGCCACGCAGAACTGTTGTGCCATGCATGCAGCCTTGATCCTGACACTGCCATGTCAGAGCACGTGCACGGAACTTGCGCCGTGGCGTTGTATTAGCAGTGCTGGATCGTGGATGGGCATCCAACCAGGGCTGAAACCCAGTACGGGGTCGGCGGGAGCCTGGTGTTGGGGTATGCAGGCTGCTGCACTTGGCCAAGGCCTTGCGAGGCTCTGCGTACTGTGAGCCGAGCCATGCCTGAGCCAGGGGACAGCTTGGGGCAGACCCTAGGGAAAATCAAGACCTGCAGACTCCGCCGGACGAGGAGGAAAAGCACATGGGGCACACAGGCAGCCGGAGCGGAAGCAGCAGTGGGGGGAGGGATGGGCTTCGAGGCGGGGACCACGGTGGGAGCAAGAGCATAGCGCAACCTGGCAGCGGAAGTGGTGAGCAGCGGCGCAATGGCAGCGGGGAAAGAGGAAGGACGGAACGCAGTCGGAGTTGGAGCAGTGCCATTAGGAGCTGGAGCTGCAGTCCAGCTCCGAAAGGGAGCGAAGGCAGGCAGCATAGGCAATACCCTGCCACCCTAGCTCCTGCGACAGTCCAACGAATTGGACGACGCTGTCATTGCATCAACGCTTGCCGACGCAGAGTGCTGATCGCAGGTAGGTAGGTAGGTAGGTAGGTAGGTAGGTAGGTAGGTAGGTAGGTAGGTAGGTGGGTAGGTAGGTAAGTAGGTAGGTAGGTAGGTAGGTAGGCCATTTGACAGTCCGCAGGGCGCCGCACAAGGACACAATCAATGGGCAGGAGTGCAACGGGGGGGTCTGAGTTGGTTGTTTTGGTGGTGGCTTGAGTAAGCATGAGGAATGAGGCGCGGGGAGTCAGCAGTGGCATTGACGGCCACGGTTGTCCTAGACCCCCCCCTGTTATCTGTTTCCCCTTCCGCACCCGCCATTCATTCATCGCCTGACAGGTCTCTGGGTCACCTGGACTGCAAGCATCCCAAGCGCTTTACAGAAATAGAGCGTCGCTTGCAACGCCTGCCGCTGCAGCATGAAGACAGCTGCGTGGCGCTGGGCAGGTGAGCATCACGTCATGGTGCACCGGGAAAGGCGCATCCCAACGCTGGCCTTGCATGGCGCTGCAGCCCTGAGCAGCCCCCAGGACATGCATCGCATATAATACGTGTGCTATTGAGGAGCGGAGCGTGATTCTTTGTGCTCTTTGTTTCTCCTCTGCAACCCATCCCGTGTGGCCGTGTGCGCTGCCTTGCTTCCTGTGTGCACAGTGACGGCATGTTAGATGTGCAGTTGGACCAGCATTCCAGCGCCTGTGCCAACAAGGTCCTCCACGTGATTCACACAAGTTGCTTACAGGCTGGGCTCATTGCCACGGTCAGGACATCAATTGTTTATGCTTCATGCCAAGGCGTCGTGAATGTTTAGCGTGAACCTCGTCCAGGGCACATGAGTTACGGCCAAGCACAACTTGCCTATGCTCCTGATTGTTCCCATCACGCCCAGCTCGGCGGCGCTCCACCACATCTGCTTCTCACCACCCTTGCCTTCACCGGTGCTTACACTGCTTCTTGCTCCCACACAGGTTTCCACCGGCCTGCCATTGCGCACCAGGGCCGGGCACAGGCGCTGGTAACAGCTGCTGCAGAGGCGCTGCTGCAGCCGCAGCTGGCAAGGGCATGGTGGATGGAGTCACCGTGGTTGGAAGTGGGCGAGTAAGCAACTGGCAGGAGCTCCTGCATTGGGATGAGGTGCGTTGCAGGGTTAGGCTGTGACGGCGTGGTGTGTGCGCATTTGAGGGGCCTACTGTGGAAGCAAATAATAGGAGTGACGCCTTGCTATTGAAACATTTCCATCCACTCCAAGCAGCATTTAATTTCACCACTCTGACAGCTCTCATGTTGCTCGCTCAACCTTGAAACCAAAGTCAAAGCTATTTCGAGTGTGAACTGTGTGGGGCCGTGACCTTAGGCAAGTTGCCCTCAGGGCTGCTTACCTCGCTAAGCACACAATTGCAGCTTCGTGCTTCAGTACTCTCCCCAGGATGTCTGGCATCCAAAAGGTCGACGATCCAAGCCTCCCGTCACCGTGGTAAGTCGCGCAGGCGGCCCTCCTTCCGACAATAGGCTTGAAGGGGACGAGATTGAGAGCTCGCCACCTTGACCTAAATCTGAAAACTGGCCTACCCACTCCATGCGCAAACCATGCAGGCAGGCGCTGTTTGACCCCGCATCGGGGCTCAAGTACTACTGGAACCCCACCACCAATGTGACAACATATGAGGTAGGGCGACCTTGGTGTGCAGCCGCAAGATCCCCGCGCCCAATGCAGGTCGTCGCTCACACGGCACGCCCTCGTTGCTCTGCATGCATGCAGCGCCCTGCTGGAGGTGCATCCGTGCCCGCCAACGGCAGCAGCTACGGCGGCGGCTATGGCGGGGTGAGTGGCAGCATGGGCACTCTCATGCAGTGGCAATGCACGGCCGCAAACTTGGTCTGTGGGTGGATTACCACAGCTGCACATGACCATTATCGCATAGCTAACCCCTGTGCTGATGCAAGTTGTTGAATGGCTGCACCCGCCTGGCACCTACCGCCGTGCGCCCTTACATTCAGGGCTCCTCGTATGACCGCAACGGCTCCTCCCACGACCGTGACCGTGACCGCGGCGACTACCAAAGCAGTGCCAGTGCCGGTGGCGGCGGTGGCAGCACCATTGTGGTGAAGGACATTCGCCCCAAGAGCACCTCCGGGTTCCTGTCTCTGTCAGAGTACAGGCGTGCGCATGATCTCATTGTGGAGGGTGCTGACGTGCCGGAGCCCATGCAGACTTTTGAGTCTGTGGGTTTCCCAGCCGACATTCTGGATGAGGTAGGAGGGTGCATCGGGGTGGTGGGCAACGGGATATGCGAAAACAGGCTGAGCACGGTGGGCGTCTGCTCAAGCTTTTGAATGTGTGGTCTCAACAGCAGCGCAGGGCGGGCGCTATGGCGTAGTGGCGTTGACATAACACACATTGCAGAGGCACCTGTAACTCATCATTGCACGTGTTTGACTGTGCCTTCACAGATTCGCCGTGCTGGCTTCTCAGCCCCGACTCCTATCCAGGCCCAGGCGTGGCCCATTGCCATGTCTGGCCGTGACCTGGTGGCCATTGCCAAGACGGGCAGTGGCAAGACCTGCGGCTTCCTGCTGCCAGGCATGCTGCACATCCAGGTGGGGAAGGCGTTGGGACCTTGAAGAATGGCACAGTGGCAGAACAGTCTTCACTGTTCCAACTGACTGTTTTAAAGACATTTTCAGAGTGCATGCAATCAATGCAAGCAGCCGGTGACATGTTGGCCTATTTGTTACATCTGTGCACAGGCTACGCGCAAGGACCCTCGAGGTGGCCCCACATTGCTGGTGCTCGCACCCACACGCGAGCTGGCAGTCCAGATCAAGGCAGAGGCAGACAAGTTTGGGCGCTCCTCGGGCATCCGCAACACGTACGTGCCTGCAACTGTCTCCACATGCACCTTGCAAGCAGGCTAAAAAGGATGGCCGCTGTTGGTTTTATGCTGTACCGCATCAAGCTGCACCGCCACAGCAATACCTGTACCTGCAGAGACACGTGTGCTGTAGCGATAACCCTTCACACGCTTGCATCCCTCATCATGCATCGCCCTCGGTGTCTTTTTCCCCCCATGCATTGCGCAACTGCATATCGCACTGCACCACCCACCGCGCTCTGCATCTATGCACGCCTGGCCCTGCTGCCCACTGCTGGGGGCATGTCATACTGGGCAGAGTGGCAGCCAAGCAGCAGCAGCGACAGCCACAACTAGCAGTGCAGCACAGCAACTTCGGGAGCAGCCAGGTCCTGCATGGCGCACGCTGCTGGCTCTTGCTTCAGCCAGGAATAGCTGCATGTAGCGCTTGTCACCATCACTGCCTGGCTCTACTGCTTTGGTTTTAGCAGACAGCTGTCACGCCCTTCCACAGGCGTCGGTGATAAGCCATGCTGCTGGCTGCGCCGCATCTGCTTTGCTTGCAAGCCTGGTTGCCCCACTTTTCAGCTGGCGCACCCCATGGAGTGCGACTTGCTGGCTCACTGTGGCAGCTCTTCATGCATACCGCTGATGCATGGCTGGTGCCGCCATCTGCTGCTGCGCTCCTGTGCTTCAAAGCATGGCTGCGGGAGCTGACTGACTTGCCAGCAGCACTTGCTGCTGCAGGTGCTGGTCATGGGCGGCGGTAGCAGGGAGGCCGGCGTGTGCACTCCATGGCTGATGAGGAGGGCTCGCTGCCTGTCGTGGGGCTTTGCGCGCTTCCCACACCTTCCACACTTGTTGTGGAGGGGACCACCCACGCCTTGACGAGCGTGTGGGGGTTGTGAGGAGCATGCCCTCACCCTCAGACGCCTGAAAGTGCAACACGCCTGTGGCTGTGTGCTGGCGGCCTCTGCTCGCATGGCAACTTGCGAGCGGGACGCGCCGCGCGCTCGCTTGCTCCGTTTGCGGCCAGGTCAGTCGCAGGCAGGCGGCTGGCAGGGCTGGGACAGGGGAAGTTGCTGCAGAGGCAGACTAAGGGGCAGCAGGATGGCGCAGAGCAGCTTCATTGCAGGGGTAGCGAGCTATCGCGTCAGCAGGGGTAAACAGTGCCTTGCAGTTAACAGCTCCATGCCCGACCCACCCCCTGTGCCCTGTGCATGTTTTGCCGCTGTCACATGCCTTGTCACATGCCTTGCTACTTTCCGTGTTGCTCCCGAATGCCGTCACCACTCCTTGTGACGCAAATGTTACATAGCACCTTCATTTTCTCATTTGATTTATTCCCTGCCCTGTTGCAGGTGTGTGTATGGAGGTGCCCCTAAGGGCCCTCAGGCGCGTGACCTGAGCTACGGTGTGCACATTTGCATCGCCACGCCTGGCCGCCTGAATGACTTTCTAGAGTCCAACCAGGTGAGGCAGCATGTCTGGGCATGGGTAGCAAAAGCTCATTGCGTAATCATGAGGGATTCATTGTTACCCCAAGGGCTTCCAGTTGTTCAGAAGACTGAAGGAGACAGGGCCATGAGGGCAGGCAGAGCCCTTGTGTCACCATACAACAGTCAGAGCCCACTGTACTGCGCTTGATGTACGTGCTGCTTTCAGGTTCGCCTGGGTCAGGTGTCCTACCTGGTTCTGGATGAGGCTGATCGTATGCTGGACATGGGCTTTGAGCCCCAAATCCAGAAGATTGTGCGCACCATCCCTCGCCAGCGCCAGACCCTGTTCTTCAGGTGCGTCCTGGCATGTGGCATGTGGCATGTGGCAACAGCGAATGCACCAATGCGCAGCAGCAGCAGCATTTGTAACCTGGCCTGGGCATGCCAATTTGGTCACCTGACCTTGTCAAGGCACCTGCCTTCAACCGCTGGGCTTGGTTGGCAGCCTTGGGCAACTTGGGCTCACAGCAGCGTGCCTTGGTGTCGCCTCCTGATGGTGCCTGCGCGGTCCTTTGCACCTGCAGTGCGACCTGGCCGCGCGAGGTGAAGAACATCGCCTCCCAGTTTGTAACAAACCAGACGGTGCATGTGTTCATCGGAGGTGTGGAGGACAAGCTGGTGGCGAACAAGGCCATCACGCAGCGAGTGCGGGTGAGTGCGTGGGCGAGGTGTGGGCAGGGGTGGAAAGGAAAAAAGGACAAGTTGATCATGATGCAGTGTGCATAGGTCAGTTGACAAAGCTGTGCGGTGTGACGGTGCACAGCAATGCATGTTGAAAGTGCTATCCTCAGTCAGCTGCTGACTCGCTTCTCGCGTCTGTCCCTGAACCTCACAGGTGCTGAGCAACCACGAGAAGATGGGCGAGCTCATGCGCGTGCTGCGCAGCCACCCCACTGGCACCCGCATTATTATTTTCGCCAACACCAAGCGCATGTGCGACCAATTGTCGTACTCGCTCATGCGCGACTTCCGCGCGGCTGCCATCCACGGCGACAAGCGCCAGCAGGAGCGTGACCAGGCGCTGCATGCCTTCAAGGACGGCCGCGTCCCCATCCTCGTCGCCACCGACGTCGCAGCCCGTGGCCTGGACATCCCTAACGTCGGCGCGGTGGTCAACTACGACTTCCCCAACGGGATTGAGGACTACGTGCACCGCATCGGCCGTACCGGACGTGCAGGGGCTACGGGCGACTCGTACACCTTCCTCTCGCCAGAGGTGCGCAAGGCACATATGGTGCATCTACTTGGGGCCACGCACTCAATTCATGTTGCTGTTGCTGCAGCATTGGCAGTCCACGCACGGCAGGGCAATCTTACTCCATGATCAACAAGCTTCTTCAGCAAGTGCTTCCACCCTGTCCTCTCTCTCTTGATCACATGTTGCTGAACGCCAGCTGTTGCCTGACTGTTGCAGGACGGCAAGTACGCCCGTGACCTCATGAACCTCATGCGTGAGGCAGGCCAGGCCATTGCCCCTGAGCTGGAGCAGCTGGCCATGTCGTCGCGCTCCGGGGGAGGCCGCAACCGCTGGGGCGGCGGCGGTTTTGGCGGTGGCTTCGGGGGTGGCAGGGGCGGCGGCGGTTTTGGCGGTGGCAGGGGCGGGTTCGGGGGCGGCTTTGGTGGTGGCAGCAGCTACGGCGGCGGCGGTGGCGGCGGCTACAGCAGTGCACCGCCTCCTGCCTCATATGGTGGAGGCTTCGGGGGGTCGGCATACGGCGGCAGCGGCGGTGGCAGCCGGGGCAGGTCGAGGTCGCGCTCACCCGTTGGGGCACGCAGCGGCTCGTACGAGCGCCGCCGCAGCCCCGACTACAGGCGCTAAGCGCGCCGCTGTGCTTGGGGAGCCAGCTGCCGGCGCTGGGCATGCAGTGGCGCAGACGATGCTGTCGATCTAATTACGTCTGCACATGCGCCTGCATGCACCAGCATCGGTGCAGCAGCCTCGACTGCAGGCTCTCACCGTGCTGCTCCCTTGGATGAGAGTGAATGCCAGGCCAAAACATGCTAGTTGTCCTTGTATCGCGAGTCATGGTGCCCAGGCATGCAAGTGGCTGTGCAGCTCAACCTGATGCTCTGATGTACTGGGTGTCTCATATGAGGGTCTGTGTGACAATACTCACATTTTTTGGCTGCATGCAACTCATCGAAGAAGAATGCTGCAGTGCTCCTTTTTGCATGAACTGCGAGTGTTGAGAGTTGTTTGTGTGCGGCATGGGATGAGGCGTGCCGGCCACCATACACTTGCTGTGGTCGACCTTGCCTTGATCAGTTCAGGAAGAGTAAGGAGCTGGTAGCAGTCGAAGGTGGGTGCCTCTTTGAGGGGCGAGGCTACCATGGAAAAACGGCAAGATAGAGGAATGGAGGTAAAGGGCTGCTGAAGCACCCAATCCGATAGGTGCAGATCACAACAGCATTGCACGCAAGCAAGGATCACAGTTTGCAGAATCCTGTGGCCATCAGAGAGATTAAGGTAAAACCCCTCAGTCACCTGACCGCGAGCACAAAAGGATATGGACAATGCCCAATGTTTGCTCCTCTTGCCAGCCCATCTCAGAGCTCACTGACAGATTTGCCAGCCACAAACTTGAGCACCTTGGGCAGCGCACCTTGCAGGGCACCGGCGGCTGTGGACAGGTTCTCCAGGAACTCTTCTTGCGAAGGCCTGAGGGTCAGGGGGCAGAGGTGTTGACAGGAAAGTGTGGGATACAATTGGACGAGAGACAAGTGATGCTGCTAAGGGCAGTTCCAGGGGTTCTCCTTTGCAGGTTTTGCGGGTGAGGAGGCCGCTCTGCGCGGTTGAATGGAAAGGCAGTCCATAATGCCTCCTCCCTCTCTGCATCAAGCACCCACCTGCCGCCATCCACGATGTCGGTAATGGCCTTCACACAGAGCAGAGGGAGGCTGAAGTAACTGCACACCCACGCCACGGCCGCCGCCTCCATCTCCTTCACGGCCACCTGTGGTGCGGAAAAGCAGGGGCAGAAGTGAACAACGTAATTTCAGCCTGACGAAGGCGCCACTGCCATCCTCACTGTCCCTCTCAAGACAGCACCTTTGTACTGAACAGTTCAAGCCATGTGTCGGAGTTGCTGCCACGCCTTTCTTCCCTTTCCCTCCCATCCCACTTCTACCCCGCACTCAGTAGCACACCTGGTTGCTGGACATGAACTCAAGGCACTTGTCGGTGTAGTCTAGGGAGTTGCCCGATGACACAACGCCAAGCTTGAAGCCCAGAGCGGACTGAGGGCAGGGCAGAGGGGCAGCTGAACAGTCAGCAAAAAGGGTTTGGTCCACGCACAAGGGTTTCAACCACTGCAACGCCCTGTTGCACATCCAACAAGCACATCACCTGTTCAAGAGCCTACACAGCCAGGCCAACTCCTCTCCCCGCTCCCTCCTTCCCATGAAGCGGGCTCAGCGGGTATGCACCAACACTGATACGCCAACGCACGCAACAGCAACCCAACCCACCTGCAGGTTGGGGCAGGGCGGGCACTCAAAGCGCCCGACACCGTAAACATCAAAGCCGGGGATGGGGATGCGGCGATCGTGGTTCACCACAGCTGAGCTCAGGAAGATGTCACCAATGCCTGCGCCCTGTAAAAGCACGATGAACGAGTGATTGCGGCATGATCAGAAGCGCAGAGTTGACATGATGTCGCTGCGGTTCGACCGCAGCGTTGCTCGCGAACATGTCATGTTGTATTTCGGGTTCAGCTGACCTCCTGCACTCTTACCTGCGCCTTGAACCCGCCCGCAGTGCCAGTACTGATCACAAGGTCTGGGCTGAAGGCCATGCAGCCCAGGTAGGTGGCGAGGGAGGCGGGCACAGTGCCCACGTTGTCTACACCATTGACAGCACACTTTCCGTTCCACACCACGTGCAGCTTCAGGTCGCCCAGGGAGCCTGAATAGGTGACGCACGGCGCTGGGCCCATCACCCTGAGGCAGGAATGCAGGGGTTGTAATGAATCAGTGTCACAGCACTAGCATGATTGGTCTGACACCACCAGCACAACCGCGGTTTGAGTGGCCTTTGCAGTCATACTGCCGTCACAATAGCTGGAGCCACGCAGCAGCTGCCCAGCCAGCAAGGTAGCACCCCTCCACTAGTGCATGCTTTCACCCATCGCCCAGTTGCAGCTCACTTTGTGGGCTCATCGCATTTGAGGCCCATGGTTGTGATGAAGGGTGTCGCCTCTGCCTCCATGGCTGCATAATCAGCAGGGCAAGGCATTCAGAGCGTGCATGACCATTGGGCGCCATGCAGGAGGTGGAGGTAGGCGTCCGCGTCCACCATCGCCCATGGCTCGCAAAGCAGGCGAATGATGGCGGTGCATGCGGTGCTGCCCCAAGCAAAGCTCACCGAACACCAGCAGCACGCTGCTAATGGGTTTGGTCGGCGACATCGCGGTTTGTTCTTATGTCACCTCAAGGCTGCCAGGTATAACCTTACACTGCCTGCTACCGTGCTGGTCGGCTTCAGACGATGGCATGGACGCAGGCCGCGGCTGTTGCGGGAGTTAATTGTGTGGACAGCTTTTTCATGTGTTCAGCCAGCCAAAACTTGCCTAGCAGACCAACTTGGGAGTGAAAGGAATAACAAGCAGTGAAAGAGTAGGTTTGCAGGATTTCAACAGGCTGATGGCATCTGCCCCTGCGGTTTCTCCTGGCATAACCGCGCTCGTTGGTATTCTTCTTCCAGCTGGTCATCAATAACTGCGTGCCCTGCACAGTCACAGTTTCTGTGTCACAGAAAGCATCGAAGGAAGACGATCATGTAACATGATGATGCATGTTGCTGACCGCAAGTCGTTCAGATGAGAGGCTGCGGCATGAACCAACATGCAGTCGCGCCACACTGGTGCGGTTCGAACGGGAGCATGGGAAGGACAGTGCTCAATAAAGCTTTGCAAACACGATCATCGTCACAAGCATTCGAGCAACAGTCTGTATGTGTCTGCACCAAGCTCAACAAATCCTCTGGTGCACTGCGCTGCCCCATTTTCTGCACTGAGAATGTCCGCGATACCCCTCGCCTTGTCACCACCCACCACCATTTGTTGTCAGCGTGACCAACACCTGCACCTTCAACTCGTACACTTCCATGATGGAAGTTCCATCCAATCCCATCCAATGCTTGCGACCCCCCTCTCACCTTATCACCCTCCGTCACCATTTGGTGACCGTCAAGGTGGGGCTGGCGTCATCTGCGCCATCCTCTGTCTCAGCTGCGGCCGCCTTGCGCTCCTGTCAAAGCTCATTGCCCCTCCCCAGCATGATCGCTCACCATGGAGGCGTGGGGTGATGATGCAATGCACAAGCATGGCGGCGGAAGGGGTCAACGGCGCGGAGGTATTCGGGGGGTGACGGAGGCTCAGCTCAAGCGGGCTTGCACAACGAGGCCACGTGCCATGGGCTGGGAGGCGTGGGCTCTAAACCCTAGTCCAGCAGGAGGGAATAAGCTCGCACTTTAACAGATGATACGCTGATGAGCCCATGCGTCATGAGCCGTGACGCCTGGTTTGGAACCAATGATACGGGTGTGGTGCATGGCACCATGCACTGCACGGTCCTGACTGCCTTTGCACCTTGCCTTGAACACGGAGTAGCTTACTTGGAAGGCCGGACATCGGAATGTCAACTTGAGCGAACACCATGCGTTCTGCTCAGAACGGTCATAATTTGGGAAAGCAGGTGTGGAAGACTAGGGCCCAAGTTCTGACCACGGCGCGCACAGCGCTGCATTCGTAGCGCATACGCAATCATCATTCCAGTCTGGTGGCCTTGAACATTCGCACAAACAAGCGTGCGCACACGTGAAAGGCGCCAAAGTTGGGAAACGGGCTGCATTCTGCGAGCTAGCGCACCACCCTTGAGAGCAGCGGCGCATTTTAAGCAAGGTAAGCGCCTGGGCTTGCTGAGGTGACCGGCCAATGGCGCAAATGCAGCCGCCGCAGTGTGTGCACGGCACAGTGTGCTCAGCGCAGCGTGCCTATGCTCTTGCATGCAGGCTCGGGACTTGGAGCGTGCACTCGCATGGCGGGCAGCTGGAGCCGGTGGCGCTTCAAGTGGTGCAGCTGACAGCAGCAGCAACAGGGCCAGCCGCTACCAGGGCCGCAGCATATCGCGCCACCTCCCGGAATGAATGAGCGGCAACGCAGACAGCAGCGAGGGCACGTCTGCTGATCGACAGGAGCAGGCCCCCGCCGCTGCCGCGCTCAGCACACCCTGGACGCCCGCAGAGGAGGCAGCACTCGCTCAAGCGCTGCTGGTCTACACGCCAGACAAGTATCCAACCAGCTTGGAGCGCTGCATTCTCATCGCAGCACAGTTACCAACAAAGTCTGCCAGGGAGGTCGCGCTGCGTATCAGCCAGCTTGCACAGAGCCAGGCGGCAGTGCTGCAGGCGCAGCAGCGTGCACAACAGGCCACCACACCGCGCGCAAGCGCAGCAGAGGCCAAGCGGCGCAGTGCACAGGCACAAGCACAAGCGCAACAGGCCAAGGCAGCTGCAGCGGCATCGCCTCGCTACGCGTCGCGCGCCAGCAGCAAGGCGCAAGGCAAGGCCACAGGCGCAGCAGCAGCAGCACCAGCGCTCCCGCCACCAGCGCCACCCCTAGCAGTCCTCCCTGGTGGGCCTACCCCGCCCAGCCTCGAGGTACTTGAGATCCCGCCGCCCGGGCCTCAGCCGTTGCTTCCCACCCTCTCTGCCTCGTGCTTCTTCCAGTCACCCAGCCCGCCGTCCACCTGCAACAGCGGCGAGGACGCCTGCTACACCGCGGCGGCAGCAGGCACAGCAGCAGCGGGCGCTGACGCTGGTGGTACATCTGGATCAGCTGACACTTCCTTTGGCGACCCTAACAGCATGGCGGCAGTGCATGCGGGCCCTCCTGCTGCAGCTGGGCCAGGCGGCAGCTCCTCAGAGCAGTCGGTCATAGCTGCAGTGCAGGCGCTGATGGAACAGAACTATGCCATCCTCAACACCTTCAAGGCCAACATGCAGCACTGCAAGGTGGTGGAGAACACGGAGCTGCTCGTGCGCTTCCGTGACAATGTCGTTGCCTGCCTCAATCACATGAACTCGGAGCAGCTGCAGGGCGGCAACATCGCCAAGATGCCACCGCTGCCAGTCCAGCCCAACCTGGAGCTGGCCAACAAGTTTCTCCCGCCCAAGGTGCCAGGGATGGGGCCGATGGGTCCCCTCCCACCTATGGGCATGCCCCCCTTCCCCTTCAACCCAGCCATGGGCCCTATCCCCGGCATGCCCATGATGTTCCCGCCAATGGGGGCCCCACCCGGCATGATGCCGCCTCCCATGATGCCGGGCATGCCGACGCAGCCGGGTATGCCGCCCATGCCGCCTATGCCAGGCATGCCAGGAATGCCGCCTTTCCCAATGCCGGGCATGCCGCCGATGCCGGTGCCGGCGGACCCATCCGCAGCTGCAGCGGGGGCACGACCACCTGCGATGGTGCGGCCGCAAATGCCAATGCCCATGGCTGGCATGATGCCTCCTGGGGCGATGATGCCGGGAATGCCAGGGGCAGTACCACCGGGGATGCCGGGTGCAATGCCCATGCCGGGCATAATGCCTGGGATGCCGGGCATGATGGCAGGGGCGCCAGGGGTGCCAGGGGCTTCAGCACCAGGCGTCAAGCAGGAAGGCCCTTGAAGTGGCGCTGCTCTCCTGTTCACCTGCCTTGCTACTGGGAGTGCCCGTTGTGCAGCGGCCACGCTGCGCAGGTCCGAGTCGGCAGTCACAGCACTTAGGCATATAAGCTGCCCAATCACCCGGTCACGTGTGGCGCATAGCTGGGAGTTGCACGGCAGGAATGTCGGCATGCGGCAGCCATAGCAGCAGAAGTGGCGACAGTTGTGTTCAGTTAGGGCATCGCGCTGCTCTGCTGCAGAAAGCTAGCTTATGGGACGCACTTCTGATATCAATGGGTGCATAACGCGGGGTGTTGCAGTTCTGGCCGCCTGCTGCACCACCACACACAACTGCGCACTGGGCCTCAGCGAACACAGCAGGGGCAGGACTTGCTGCAGCATGATAGCAACAGCGCTACCAGCTTGTCATGTAAACACTGCCGAGTTGATTAGAGATTAGACGTCAGGCATCAAGCAGCAAGTTCAGCCTCCGAATTCGGCTGTTGGCGCTAATGACTGCGTTGCACCTTGGCTATTGCATGGATGCCTGGTCCTTCGAGTCTATCAGGGCAGGAGTCTGTTCAAAAAGTTGTGCGGGATTCGGTGACCGTCCTGCGTTGCATGTGCTGCACTAGTCTATGCAGAGCAAGTGCAAAGCAGCATGGTTGCATGTCCTGCATTAGTCTGCACAGGCTTGCAGAACCCACCAGGCACAGCCCGATGGTCGCATTCTTTCCCAGCAGGCCACCACTTGCTGGGGCTGGACGCAGCTCTAGGCGTAGCAGTGTGGCAGCGGTGCCCGTCATGCCCTAGATTCCTTTCATTGTATGAGCGCTGGCTCAGTGTTGGGGCTGCGGCGGCCAGCCCCTTGAGTGCTTCAGCCCTGAAAGTTCCATAATTGTTTTTGGATTGTGGGCGTGTGCTTTTGCTTCCATTGACTGACCGCTTCTTTGCTCCTTGACTGGCTTTGACTGGGCTGAATCTATGCAGCAGTATGTCTCCTGTCTGACCTGCTTTGGTAGCAAGACGCATTCCACTGCCCTCCTTTGTTTGTTTGCTGCCCGACCATTTGCTGCCAAATGTTTCCTGCACAGCTGCTTTGCGCAGGCACATGCATGTCATGATTGTAACATTACAGATGTTGAGCAACGGCCACCATGGTCTGCGCAGGCTACAAATGGTCGTCCTGATAGGTCAGCCACAAGGAGCAGACGAGTAACCGAAGCCCACGCGGCACTGAAACCGCCGGCACCGCCATGGCAGGCAGCGATATGGGCCAGCAACCTCACGACAGGCGGGCCACTAAAAAACACCCAACATTCATTGCGCACTGCGGGGGGACTGCATGCCAAACGCAGCTGTCATGGAGTTTATGGACGAGTCACCAGCGTCGACGCCGGAGCCCAGTCCGCGGCCCAGCGCTTGCCCAGCAGCGCCGTTAAAGCGTCGCATCAGGTCGGCAGGCAGCGCACGAGACTGTGCACAGTGATCTGCGGGTGCTCAAGTGCATAGCCCTGACCAGGTTCTCTCATGCAAACGGCTGCGTGCAGGGGTGCCAACGCGAGCACGTCACAGTTCGCTATCAGCTCAGGCTTAGAAGCAGCCAGGTACGATCTGGGTGCCATGTGGCGAGAGGCTGCAGGTCCAAGCATCAAACAAGCAGAGAAAGTGGACAGGCGGGGGGCGCCATGCAGCCTCAGGAGGCATCTGCACGAAAAGCGCATGCTTCAAACAGGAGCTGCATGCCGGCTGGCAACCCATGCACGTTTGAGGGACACAGCAGCACAAGTGATGCATTGGGTGTAGCAGGCTGGCAGTAAGAGCAAGCGCAAGGCCTCAGGCTGCGCTGTGCGCTGACCATGCCGACACATCTGTTCCCTGTAACACAGGTCTGCAATCGCCGAAGTGCCAGAAGGGCGGCGGGGACATGTGCTACCGCTGCTGCCACGCCACAGCGTGGAGCAGCTCTTCAGGGCTTACTGCACTTACCAGGCCAGCGCCTGGCCGCAGGAGGAGCCCTTCCATATGCTCTCAGACCTGGCCCCTGACCTAGACCTGCAGTTATACCACCAGGCCTGCCATGCGTTCCCGGGGCTTAACTGGCAGGCATGGTCGGAGTGGGTGCAGGTGGCGTGTGTGGACGTGGCGTTTCAGGAGCAAGTGGCGGAGGGGCTGGCGCAATCACTGGCTGGCGCAACACGCAAGGCCTTGCAATTTGACTAACACGGAGGGTGCAGAGGGTCAAGGACATAGTCAAATGTCGGTACAGCAGGGGGGCGTTACCTGAGGGGGGGCAAAAAGTGTGGTTTTTGAGCTGGGGGAGAAGCCTTGTACGCCCAAGTAGGGCACCAGGGCAGAGCAGATGTGTGGACTGAGCAGATTGTCATGAACAGAAAATAGAGTCAGCAGCAACGGCATGCTGCCATTCTTTGCCACATGCACGCATTCGTCGCATATTTTGTGTCACTTCATCCCCTGGCAGCCAGCCAACAACAGCGCACTGCCTAGCGCTGCTGGCTGCGTAACATGGCACCCCAACCTGTATGTCACTGACCTTGCGCTGTGCTTTCACGATCGTGTTTTGTTGTCCGCCTCATGATTGACAGTTTGCTGCAAAGGCAGCGAGCCACTTGCGTTGGTAGGATCAGAGCTCCTTGTTGACCACAGGCTTGTAGCCCTTGCCATACATGTGTTTGTAACCATGTCCATCCTGTCAGCATCTTTGCAGGATTTGCATAAGTTGTCACGGCGTGCACAGAGCGCTGAACAGCTCATCAGAAAGTTTGGCAACACGCTAGGAATCCCTGTGTCCTGTGTCGAGTGCATGGTCCAGCTCACCTTGGCATTGGACATTGCCAGGATGCACCGCCTGCCTGCTTGCTCATCAGGCCTGGTCAACGGTCAGTCGACGTCAGCGCCGAAACTACCGTCGCGATGGCACAGGCATCGTGCACGTCATACGCTGCCCCAGCACTGCCATTTCATCGCTGGCTGTGGCAACTGGGGTGCCTTCCTGGCCACGTCCTTGCAGCACTGCCGACGGCGATGGCAGCGGCAAAGCCCACGGCATCTGCGCAGCAAGCCTGTGGGCATGATGTCAGGCCGCTGGAAGCGCACGGTGTCCCCAGCGACGACTGGGCACAGAGTTGGCGCGCATGCCCGAGCTGACATCTGAGTTTGAACCAGTTCCACACTCCCAACTTCATCAGTTTCAGTGCTGAGGCGAGTTGGGCTCTTGATTGGAGGGGGCACTACTTCTGGGGCTGTGTAGTAGCAAAGAGGGTAGTCGAGGAGATAGCAGCATGCCTGCCTGCCACCACACCGGTGACGTGTGCAAGCATTTGGCTCATGATCGCCCCTCCGTTCGTTCACAAGG
>JAWZTI010000145.1:18569-40706 GCA_039880955.1 Chlamydomonas urium | reverse complement strand
CTCCCTCGCTCAGTCAGTCCGCCCTCCTGCCTACTCCCTTCCAACCCCCTCCCATTCCTTTTCAGCCTCTTCCCTCTCCCTGTCAGCCCCCTCACCCTGTCCAGCAGGCTACGCGGCGCATATACCAGTACGCTGCTGTCCACAGCGTACACCTCAGCCAGCGTCTGCCGCAGCTTCCTGGCAGCTGCCGCCAGCCTCTGCGCAGACGTTAAGGCAGCCTTGCCATGCACAGCTCCATCCCCTTTATCCTCCGGCACATCCCGCGCCGCGCCCGCGCCTTGCCGTGCCATCTCACGTCGCTCTCTGGCCATCTCTTGTGCCTCTGCTGCCTTAGCCACTACATATGGGTCCAGTTGAGACCTCCAAGCCGCGTACCCAAGGTCCTCGTCCTCCAGCGCCTCCCCCGCCCCCTCTCCATCCCTCTGTGCTGCACGATCTGTGCCCTCCTCCCCTGCCTCTGCTGCCGTAGGTGTAAGTGTGGGGTCTGAGGTGGATGTTGGGGCGGGGGCCACCTGGCCTGTGAGGATCGCCTCCAGGCCCTCGTCTGTGAGGTGCCAGAAGACGGTGACTGCGGTGTCCCCTGGATCCGTTGGCCGCTGCAGGGGTGGTGCTTCGATGCGGGGCCCTGCCGGGGTCAGACAAAACATGCAGGGAGAACACTCATATCTGTTCACAAGACGGAGGGGGGCAAGGACGTTTTAGGGAATGCTGGTTCCAGAAGCAGCACAGCAGAGGCCATGCAATTGTCAGAGGCAAAAACGTCAGATCAAACACCTGATACCCCCCACTTGTGCGACAGTGCCAATGCGCAAGCAGTTCACAGGCAACTTCCTGTCAGTTTCTCACCTTCTCCGGTCAGCGGTAGGCCAGCGATGCCGGGCCAGCTGCGACGGCTGTCCAGGTCCACCTGTTGCAACAATCATGCAAGCGTGTCTTGAACCAGCAAGCTGAGGATAAACAAGCAAACGACGGAGATGGGCACTTGTTGATCATGACCGCAGTAACAAGGTGCATACATGGTCCACCTACTGCTTTGCATGTCCAATGTTGCACGCTCAGTGCCTTCGTTGTCCATACCCAGTACAGCACCTCCCCATCCCAGCGACACCCCCGCTGGTGGCGCACTGGTAGAGCATTGCCCTCCCTTACCCAGCAGCTGACCCGCCTCTCAAGTGCGGTTGCGTATACACCTGACACCAGCCATGGCCCCCACACACCTGTGGAGCATTGCATGCCCCCAACCATCAGTATAAGGGGCCCCACACCTGTGTCTCCACATAGTCCATGCCTGCGCCCCTTGCCAGCTCCGCGTAAAACTTCTCATCGCGCCACTCGGACCACCTGTTCTTGGGGTCGAGCTCATAGGTGTCCACATTGGGGTCCCGCAGCATGCTTGCCGGCAGGGAGGGCTTTGACGCTGCACCCAGCGCCTCTAGCCGTGCCCTCAAGTAGCGGACGTACGCCTGCTTCGTCCTAGGCGGTGCTGCTGCAGCCGTGGGGTTATCCTGGCGACTGGTGCCAGGTGGTGGCTGGGACGATGTATTGCTGCCTGGTGTACCAGCGCAGGGCCTGCCTGCTGGGGCCTTGGAGGCTGTGCTTGGGCTGCTCCTCCTGCCGCCGGCAGGCCGCTGTGTTGCGGGTGACAGGCTGAGTTGCTTGTCTGGTGGCTGCTTTGCTCGGCCAGGTTCGGCTGTGCGTGCCTCGGACGCCGCTGTGGCAGGACCCCTGCCTGAACATGAGATTGGTGCGTGTACCATCTGTCAGGCACTAGAGAAGCAGACTATCCTTCATCAGCGACTGATGAGCTTGAGCTGAGCTCCTCACCTGCACTGGGGTGGCCTTCGGCGTTCACAGCAACATCTGCTGCTCTCCGCCCGCTGGCAGGCAATTGGAATCCGCCTACTCTCATGGCATGCGCATGGGGCATTGCATGCAAGCGGCCAAAAGCCCAGCCAAATTCAACAAGTGTGGCTGGTTGGGTCAGCACCGCTTGCGCATGACTTTCGCCCTGTGGGTCTGGACGGGCTAGTTTAGCATATAGCAATGGACGGCGCCTTCGGTAGAGGCATGTCGAGCCCCGGCGACGGGGGTCGCGGCAGGGGGGGGCGGGGGACCTCTGGGTTCCGTGGCACAGCGGAGAACGCCAAGACAAAGATCTGCACACGGTGAGGGAGCCCGTTCTGCGCTTGTCGTGTTGGTCCAGGGCTCTTGCAACCGGGATCGCGCCCTTGGACGAAGCGTTGACGACCAGCTCAGCAACTGCTCGCCGCACTGCACCTTCGCTTGATTTTCAGGTGGCAGGATGGCGACTGCCGGTTTGGCGACAGGTGCGCCTGGGGGTGGGTGCGTGCATGCATGGCGTTAGCAAAACTGGTCTGACCATGACCTGTGCCTGCACATGCTGACTGCAGATGCAACTTTGCACATGGTGAGCATGAGCTGCGCATGCATACCATGGACCGCGGCTTCCCAGGCGGCCGGGGGAGAGGAGGCTATGGTGGCGAACGTGGCGGCGGTATGTCCGGCCGTGGCTACGGTGGAGGGCGCGGGGTGAGTGCCTAGTTGTAGCATGGGCCATGCATGGGCCATGCCCACACGGCGCATGATGAGCATGCTGTAGCTCTCGGAAACCTATGCACATGGCAGCCATGCCAGCTTGTTTGCGATGGTTGACCATGAAGGGGAAGTAGCTTGACTGTGTTGTGGGGTTTGACCGCCTGCATACAGGGCTACGGCGGCCATGGCAGTGGCTACGGTGACAATGGCGGCGGCTACGGTGGCCATGGCGGCCCTGTGGGTGGTGGTGGCGGCGGTTATCAGCCACCCTACGGCGGTGGTGGCGGCAGCGGCATGCCCCAGCAGGCTGTTGCACCCGCTGCCATGCCTGGCTTTGTGCCTGGCCAGGGCCCCAGCGCGCCCCCTGGCATGCCGACTGAGGTGTGGGAGGCGCAGGGCTGCCCTGTGGGTGGCCCCAATGGCTGGTGCATGTACCGCACTAAGGACACCAACGAGTGGTGAGTGTGCCTAATTCGCTACCCCTCACCCTCCGCAAAGCGCTGCCTGCACCGCACAGGATACATGAGCAGCAGCAGCGCAGTGTAACCTGCATTTCATGCACCGTTTGATCCACACTTTCACATGTGCTTACATCTGTCTCCTTGTACCTGCGGCTTCAGGTACTTCCACCATGCGGCCAAGGGGCTCACAACCTGGGACCGCCCAGCAGATTGGCCTTCCGGTGTGGCAGGTGTGGTGTAGGACCCCAGCCCTTGCTGACGCGGCTGCGGGCTAGTCAATGAGTAGTGGAGGATACGTTGCCAGCCATATCTGGCTTTGAGGTTTGGGTAATCAATTGTCTTGGAAAGCAACACAAGGACCTGTGTGGTTCTGCTAGCACTTGGCGCGTCATGCCATTGGTGCCATTGGCATGCAGCCGCTTTGACGACTAGAGGCTGCCGTTCTGTGCCAAGTTGGCACTGCTAATCACATGTAAGAAGCGCCAACGCGATATGCTTGGCTAAGGTGCGACGCAAGCCAGTCAGCGGTGCTTTGCACCTTTCGGGCTGGATGCACTGCCAAGCAACGCGCATGGTGCTGCTGCGTTTGTGTTGGTGCTTTGTCACTTGCAACAACCTGCCATGCCTTTGGGGGCTAATTCTCATCCCCGTGTAGCATCGGAACCCCCGTTGTATTGTTACCTAGCCGGGATTAGGCACCTGCTAAGGGGCGTGACTGCACTGGCTTTTCGGTCATTGCTGCAGCATGGGGTGACATGGCATGGATCAGGCCAAGTGCGCAAGCGTGTCAAGACTGGTGGACTTCCCAATTCGTTCTGTTGCGTTACATCACAGCAAACGCTGTCGTGTTGTTTGAGGTGAAGACTCTTGCTGTGAAGGACGTTGGGGTGCTTTTGACATCATTGCAGATGATGCCATGCACACACCACAGCTACTACGGCGTTTTCTGGGCGCCCATTCGGCGCCACGCCAGCCTCCTGTCATGGACGTGTGGTGTGTGTGTTTGTATGTGTGGTTGGCTGTCTTATTTCGCTTTCAGGTCCCTGCATTGCTTGTAATCAAAGTTGTGTGTGCGCCTCAGGGGTACCAGATGAGTATCGCCGGGGGTCGCAGTTGATCAAAGCCAAACAAGCAGTGTAATGCGTCATTCCATGAGATGTTGAAGGTGAGGGCGCTCAGGAAGCACGTTGCCAAGACTTGCAACTTGTGACACAGTGCTGCCAAGCAAGTGATCGCCTATGCGCAAAAATCTGCAAAAGTTTTCCAGATCCTGTCACGAAAGCTATTGATATGTGAGGCAGGAGTGAGGCAGAGTAACATGCAATAGAGGCCGGAAATGTGGTCAAGTGCTTTTGTGCTGCCATACCATTCCCACACCCCAGCGTGCATGGCGCCATGTTGCCAACTGGTTGATCAGAGCACGCCGCCGGACGCCCAATCCCCATCCCTGCTGCACGCTAGCGGCACGGCGCCGCCCTCGCATAAATGAGCGTCAGCGTGCCAGTGAACCCAAAGCCATTCCTGAACGACCTCACCGGGAAGCAGGTTATTGTCAAGCTCAAGTGGGGGATGGAGTACAAGGGCTACCTGGTGTCTGTGGATGCGTACATGAACTTGCAGCTTGCGAGCACGGAGGAGTACGTCGACGGCCAGTTCACGGGCAACCTCGGCGAGGTCTTGATACGCTGCAACAACGTGCTCCACATGCGTGGCGTTCCAGAAGAAGAGCCCTGAGCAGTGTGCACACATGGGCCAAGCCATGCACTCGTGCACACCTGGTGAGCATGCATGGGCTGTGCTGTGGCGGTGGGTTGCACTGCAAGCGCGTGACCATGCATGGTTAGGTGGCTTGCAAATCTGGGACAGATGCTGACGATCTGGGGAGTGTCAGACCTGTTCACAGGCGCAATGCATAGTTGTGCACCGTAGCATGTCACAGCTGTGCATGGCCACATCAAAGGGTCATTCCATTGAACGATGTCTCTGCTGCTCATGCTGCTGCTGCTTGCACAGGGAGCTACGATTCTCTGTTGCTTCCATGGATGGATTGCAGCACAGTGCATATTATCCAGCGACATTGTGTGTCGGACTCCTCGCAGCACGCAGCGTCACACAACGCACGGTGTGCAAACAGGTGCAGGGTCCATCCACACTGCGCATGCATGCCGTGCACGGCATAGGTTCCTGCAACAGCATACTCAAACACTCCTCACGGATCTCATCACTGTTGGACCCTGCAGCTTCAACAGCGCTTCTTGCCGCTAGCAAGTACTAGAACCTTCATTGACTCTCACTAGGACATCCAACGTTCGTTTGCTTGTTCTTCTGGCCTCATGCCAGAACGTCCTTAGTCCTTTCGCATGCACATTTGCGAATGCTGTGTTACAATTGGCTGAGGCTTGGACATGCTGAACCTGATTCTCAGCTAGCTGATGCATAGAACCAAGCTTGCTCCTGCCTAAGGGCCTGAGCTGCACAGCAGTCAATCACCACACTTCCGAACGTTTGACCGAAGGGTTCGTCAGGCACGCTGCATGCTTGCAACCATACGAGGCAGCCATGGCCACGAGCTACCAGGCCCTCATGGCGCTGGCAGAGGACGATAGCCTGCCAGCGACTACAGCATTCATCACACCCGGCCAGGAAGCCGAGGTGCTAGGCGGTCTCGTAAGGTGCGCGGCTGGTGCCAGCAGCAATGCAGCCTGTGTAGTCCACGTCAGCACGTGCATTGCTTTTCATTGACGTTGCTTTGCGCTGTGCAGGCCTTATGAGGCCAGGCCTGCCGATGGTTTGGCTCAGCGAAGCATGCTGCAGGCCCAAGGCCACCATTATGGTGGAGACGTGCCACCACCCATGCAGCAACAAACAGGCCTGCACAGTAGGGCACAGGATCCCGCCATGTCCAGCAGCCCCCAGCCGCAGCATCACATGGCAGCAGCTCGGAGCAACTGCGCCAGCTTGCGCGCTCGCCATGCCATGGAGTCCAGCATGCAATATGAAGCAGCCACCTCCCACGAGGGCAGGGGTGAGGGTGGTGCACCTGGCAGCGATGGCAACCCTTTTCGCTTGCAGCCGAGCGGCTCACAGGTGCAGGGTCCGCCACTATGGCATGGCAGCCATGCACCTTGGAGTCCAGACAGAGCAAGTGCAATGCATGGAGGTCATGATCGGTCACCAGCTGCACAGCCACAGCAGCAGCGGCAACAACAGCAGCAGTCCTGGCTTGAGTACACTGCCGGTGGGCCGGAGCAGCACCAGCAGGCATCGCCACCACCTCTGCCGCAACAACTGCAGCGAGCCAGACAGGACGATGCACCTGCATACGGTGCCGCACTTCATCCTTATCACCAATCTCAGGAAGACACCGGTCGCCAAGGTGGTCCCATGAGTTATGAAGATCCGCCAGGCCCACCCGCTTCAGCATTCCCAGAGTACTTGTCCCAGCAAAGTGCCGGGCCCCAGGGGGGCAAGTACTATGCCAGGGCCGCCACGCTGCAGCAGTCACCAACTGCCGACGCCCCGTGGCATTCCCACCCGTCTGCGGCGCATGAGGCCCCTGCGTCCCCCCAACCGCCTTCAATTGCACTGGCTCCACCAGCGCAGCAGCAGCAGCAGCAGCAGGCGGAGAGCGGCGGCAGCCCCAGACACATCCCTGACCCCGGCTTTGGAGAGCGCGGCCCGTCGTTGCTGCCGGCGCGCCAGGAGGGTGCAACGGAGCTGGATTACTGCCGCGCTGTGATATCGCACTTGGAGCGGGGCCAGCTGGAGCTGCAGCGGCGCGTACAGGCACTACAGGACGCGGTGCAGCAGGCGGGACACAAGGCGGCAACCTCGGATGACATGTACAAGGAGCAGATCAAGCAGGTGTGCAAGGGCGACCAGGGGTCACATCACTCAGCACTCCACCATTTTCCTTGCCCCACTACCCTGCGCCAATGCGTTGGATGCATCATGCCGCTCACCTGCCATGCACACCCACCGCACACCCATGACTGTCCATGCAGGTGGAGGCAAAGGCCCAGCAGCGTGAGCAGCAGCTGGTGCTGGTGCAGCGGCACGCCGATGCGATGGGCCACGAGCTGCGCAGCTGCCAGCAGGAGCTGCAGCGGGAGCGGGACAAGGCGCACATGGGTCAGGACGAGGTGGTGCGCCTGCAGGAGGAGTGCAGGGACCTGGTCAAGCAGCTGGACATGGCACACAAGAAGGTTGGTGTTGTCAACACTGTTGTGGGAGGTGGCCAGAGCAGAGACGGAGGAGCTGGTCACCTCATAGGCAAAGTAACTCGTCAGGGTCATTAACCGGGGCAGGGCGCAGGGGATCGCCTGCACAGGCTGCAACAGTTTTGTCTGGGCTGTTGTCTAGGTGCTGCACTTGCAGGCTGTTCCTCCTGTATCCCCGATCAGATCACACCTGATCCGCCTTGCGCTGCTCCTGCGTGACCTGTGTGCGTCTCTGCCGTGCTGGCTGGGTTGGTCAACCGCAGATCAACCACCAAGGGGAGGAGGACCGGCGGCTGCAGGCGGCGCTGCAGCAGCTGCGCAAAGAGCACCAGGAGATGCAGGAGGCAGTGGCTAGGGCAAGGGCGGACGCAGCGGGCATGCGGCAGCGCCTGGCAGCAGCAGAGATGGAGGCGGGCAGGCACCAGCACGCGGCGGCGCATGCATATGCCGAAGGCGGTAATGCGGCGGCGCAGGTGCAGTCGCTCAGAGCGCGCGTTGCAGGTGAGGCCTGCGATGGGCATGGCGGGAAAGGCGGGGGCTGCTTGCACATCTGCGGCTTGCCTCGCTGTGGTTCATGCCACTGAACCTCACAGACAGCCGGGGGGCATCATACCCCTCATCTGCCAACATCAGTGGTGACAATCGACAATGCTAGCTGTGGGCTCTACAGCTACTGTTCACGTGTTGAAGCTCTCATTCAATACCACCACCACCCTGCTGCCTGGAAACCTGCCCAGAGCTGGAGGCCAAGAACCGAGAGCTGATGGACGCTAGGACCAGGGCGCCATCGGCGGTGAGAAACTGCAGCTGCTCATCCCACTAGCAGGCTGACGCGACTGCCTTTGAAGGTTCATAAATCTTGTTTTTTATTAAAAACAATTTGACTTGCGTGCATCTGCATTCCCCGTGTACTGCCTAGGCTTGACCTGGGTTTTATAACTCTCATTTGACCATCACCCTCATTTGCCCCTGCGCCCTGTCATCATGGCCCTTCTGCCCGCAGTCCAGCTTCGGACCAGAGCCAGACAACTACGCCTCCTACCTTCGCGGCGACCCCTACGGTGCAGCGCAGCCATCCGCGCCTTTGAACAGGCGCAACGCCGCAGGGGCAGCCTCGCGCAGCGTTGAACCCGCAACGCTTGCGCCCGCCGGTCTGCCCGCCCCCCCGGGCAAAGGCGAGTCGGTCAAGTCTCTCCTGTACTACAACAAGGTTTCCGCTTCAGAGCCGGCTAGCAGTACGAACCCGTATGGGACGGGAGCCCAGGGGCTGGGCCCAAGTGGGGGCCAGACCTGGGGGCAGCAGCCAGCAGGGCGCCCTGTGGAGCATGCTGCGCCTGCTGGGTATGGTCCCAGCGGAGCATACGGTGTCAGCGGGGCGCCTCAGCCGTCAGCTGCAGCAGACAGCTATGGGGGCCGGGCGCAAGGCACGCCTGGCGCGCCGGCAACGGCACGCAAACTCGCCTGGGATGAGCCGCCCGCCGCCACCGCTGGTCCCTCTGCGCCTGTGCCTAGCTGGCAGTCGTACGCCCCGCCTCCCCAACAGGGCCAGCAGGCCCATACTGGATCTAGGGCAATATTTCCCATGCAAGATGCTAGTAGGGGGTCCCCGATGGGTGGTGGTGGTGCATTGACAGCATATGGCAGCCTGGAGCTGCCGCTGCATGCCTACCTGCCCCCACCTGGGCCCTCCATGCCGCCGCAAGTGGGCGGTGCAGCCAAGACAAGTCAAGCGGCCAAGCATGGTGGGTAGGGCGCTGGTGCTGTCAGTGAGTGAACAAGCGACTGGCAGTGTATCTGCACTACTGCTCTTATGGGCACTTGCGTGGCATGAAATGTGCTGGGCTGTTGGCTGTCATGTCATCTTCTGTGCAGTGGTTAATGGGCACTTGCTGTCTGTCACAGCCTTTGTTGCCTAACACCCTGCACCCTGCCTTGTGGCCTGGCCTGACCCTCAGACCACCTGAAGCGCAGCATCGAGGAGCGCCTGGCGTCGCTTCAAACAGCCGAGGATGAGATCAAGGCGCGCCTGGCAGCGCAGGATGTGCTGTACTCAAGGACGCAGGGGCCGCCAGGTGCTGACAGCTACGCTGCCCCGTCCCGCGACTGGGACAAGCCACTGCCACCGCACCCTGACTATGTGTGAGTGATTACTGCACTGTGCAAGGCAGTAGGTCTGCCAAGCAGGTGCTGCTAGGCTAACAAGTGCTGTTGCATGGCCCTTGACATGCTTCACCACCCCGATGATGCCGCCATTGCGTGCTCATTGCAGAAGCTACAGCTCGTATGCCGCACCTGGGCCCAACCAGACCAGGGGTGGTCAGCAGGCATACGGCTCGTCGCCCTCCCATGCTGCGCCTCCCATGCCCGCTACTGCCTCTGGCACGAACAGCCAGCCGCAGCAGCAGAAGCCTTCCATGTCACCCAAGGCAAGTTCTTGAGCATGCCATCAATTTGTTAGCGCTTTCAGGTACAAACACTGGTGCAGCTGCTGCGCTGTGTCCTGACAGAGCCGCGCACAGGGACATCTAGACGGTTGGTCTTCGGCTTGCTTGCCCTGAATCTTACCCCCTGCTACATGTTTCTTCAGGAGTTGATGGAGTATTGCAAGCAGATCGAGGACAGTCTGGTGTCCAAGTGCTGGGAGAAGGCCCAGTTGGATTCTGAGCTTGCCAAGCTGCCCGCTGGGTCTGGGCGAAACCTGAACGAGCGCCGGCGCAAGGCCGACGTGGAGAGGCGACTAGACTTTTTGAACAAGGAAATATCCAGCATGAAGGTGGAGCTCAAGAAGCTCATGGGCAAGTAGGAATGGTAATTGAGGCAACCGGACTTTTCCTTTTTCTAGTGTGGACATGCGAATGTCGCAGTGACAGCTATCGACCGACCAGGCACCTCGCAGGCACCACGCTCGCGGGCTTGCACATGTGAAGGTCCCAGTGCACGCAAACATGGCCATTGGCCTGCATGGCAAGCGCCTGGCGCCATCGGCAAAGTCACAGCATGCTCAGTTCGGCGGCAATCTCATATTGCACGGCAGCTACACGCGCAGTTGGCGCAGAGTGAGTTAAACATTCACCGCACGCGAGCCAGCTACCGCGTGCACAGCTGCATCAGGCTTCACTGATGCAGCCCCCATGCTGGTGATGCTTCTCATGCAGCCTGCCGCTGTGGCGAGCAATGCGCCAGAGGCAGCTGCCGGTTCTGACCCTCAGAGCAGCGTTGAGGCAGATGCGGTGAGGATTGGGCACAGCGGGCACACAAGGGGCAGTTCGCACTGCACGTGCTCATGCTGCATGCGCTTCTGATGCATGCAGAACCCTGCGGCCAACAATGTACGCATCATCGGCGTGGGTGCACGTGGCATCAGTGCCATGAAGCGACTGTCAGGTGAGACAACCATGCACTCACAGCTGCACCCAGGTACCACCGTCTAAACGCAACTGACAAACCCTGCCCACCCTGACCTTCTGTCAGGTTCAAGCTGCGCACAAGGCATACAGCTGTGGGCAGTGGACAGCGACCGTAAAGTCCTGGCTAGCACCGTGGGCTTGCCTGTGTCACAAGTGGAGCTGCAGCCCAGTGACGACAGCACTCTGGCACCAGCTGACCTCCAGCGCCTGGCAGGCGACATCCAGCCGCACAGCACTCAAGGCGCAGCGTCCAATCACCAAGGCACGTGCCAGGGCAACCCGGCTGCCTTACGTTGAAGACCTTGCAAGCAGCAGGCAGGCCCGAACGCATGAAGCTGACTGACACTGGCACCGTCCTGCTGTGTGCAGGTGTCGCGTTTGTGCTGGGCTCTGCGTTTGGCAGTCCAGGTGGTGCATCATTGGTGAGTATGGGGTCGAACTCAGGGTCCTTCCACTCAGCGAGCACTGTTGGTGTGCATTGTTCTGACTCCACCCTGATACGTCTGGCCCGCCTGTACGTCAACATGCTGTGCAGATGCTGCAGTTGGTGAACTACCTGCGGCGATGCGGCTACTTCGTTGCTGTGGCACTGACCAGACCGTTCACGTTCGAGGGCGCCCGCAAGCTGGAGCAAGCAGACGCGCTGATTGAGGCAATGGAGGACGTGGCTGCCATGGTCGTGAGTGGTGATGGGAGCTTTGATGCAGCAGCTAAAAGAGGAACCAGTAAAAGGCAGGACTTGCTTGGCGTGTGGCCTTAGCTGTGTGGCCTTGTAGCTGCCTCGGGAATGCCTACTTTCACTCATTCCTTGCCTCAAATTTTGCTGTTTGTACACAGGTGGTGATCGACCAGAACGTTTTGACTCGTGCCAGCTCTGAGCTCAAAATGTCTGAGGCAAGCGCGATAGCAGACAACACGCTGGAGTACACGGTCCGCTCTCTGATGTGGGCGCTGCATGCACCAGAGGTGCTCAAGGTCACAAGAGGTGAGGGGTGCTGGGTGGTACGGTTGAGCCGTGTGGCTCCAGCGCAGGCAGCCCAGCACTTGGGCTTGCAAAAGCAAGTGATGGTGCTTGCAAGCGGCTTTCGGAACTCGCTCTGATGCCTCTTGATCATGGTACCTGATCATTTGCTGCCTGTGCGAGCGTGTGTCTTGGTCACGTAGGTGACCAGGGGCGCACCTACTTGACTCAAGCAAGGATTTGACCACAAGGATCATGCTGCGACTGCTTGCTTACCACCCCTGCAGGAACCTTCCAGTGGCATGGGCGGGACCTGCGCCTGCTCAAGCACCCCATGTTCCCGCCGATGATGCACCTGGTCACCTGCCCTGGCGTGGGCAACTTAGGTAGGGGCCAGGCATCCGTGCCCCTGGCCTCGCTGCAGCAGGCCAGGCTGCCCTCTGCGCTCAGCACCCTGGCAGAAGATGCAGTCAAGGTGGGAGTCATGGAGGGAGTGTCTAGGGTGGGAGCAAACATAGGGTAGGTAAGGATGGAACGCTTGTTTGTGTGGTTGGTTGTGCAGACGAGCAAGCATAGGGAAGGTAAGGATGGAACGCTTGTTTGAGTGGTTGGTTGTGCAGACGAGCAAGCATAGGGAAGGTAAGGATGGAACGCTTGTTTGAGTGGTTGGTTGTGCAGACGAGCAAAGCGCCTACGTGGTCCGGTGGCTATGAGAGAGTACATGCAAAACGCTGCAGCTGCAAGCTGCTCCTCACCTTGCTGAGACTTGATTCCTCAACATGTCGCTCATGCAGGCAGCCGCTGAGTCGCCCTTCCTGGAGAACAAGGTGTCAACCAGCACAGCCATGCTGTGCGTCCTGCTGCTGCCTCGCTGCCTGATGGACCTTGCGGCCATGGGCCAGTACGTCCCTGGCCTCACAGACCACCAGCGCGAGTATGCTCTGCGGTCCGCAATTCAGGTGGGGATGGCAAGCTGTCAGAGCTAGTTGCTGTAACGCCACGTCTGCTTTGTTGTTGTTGACCAGCTGAGGCAGGATGCAGGTGCGTCGCAAGGCTTGAAGCAGGTTAAAAACCCTGATAAACTGGCTGGGATATTTGTGCTGCAGGTGGCTGCGATGACTGTGCGGGAGCTGGCAGGCCCGCAATGCACCGACATCATCGTCTGCCCTCAGGTATGACGAGGCTGCTCAGCTAGCCACAACAGCGCTTCTGCATGCACCCCGTATTGATTGCATTCACTGCAGTCAGGCGGCGCATCCATCTGTGGCAAGGCTCCCCATCCAGCCTGGCTCCCTGTGTAAGGTGTATAGCTTCGCTCGGCTGCTTGAGGCTTCACAGGCGCCAATATTTCCATACTTGGGGCCCACGGACATGAGTAGTTGCGTGACTCAGCCCAACTGGCTTATTTGACACTGTAGGTACGCGACGAAGAGAGCTCAGGGGTGTCACCTGGAGGAGACGAGGCGGGCATGCTGCGCCTGGAGTGTGCCATGCTAGCACTTCAAGCCATTGATGAAGCAGGTGAGGGGGATGCAGCGTCAAGGCTCTGACATGCTGATGTGTCCTGTGGTCAAACAGTTCGCTGATCCTTGAACGCTGCTTTGTGTGTCAGCATCACTGACCTTGCTCATCTGCGGCTGGTGCACGTGCAGCATCGCCAGCTGGCGCTGCATCCAAGGAGCAGAGGAGGACAGATGCAGCTGCGCCTCTGTCTGCACCCGACACGCCCAGCAACCCGATGGCAAGGCTGGGCCTGAGCGACCGGTCTGGCCGCCGCCCCAGACCTGCCCTAAGCAGCAGCCTGGCCTCGGCAGCAGCACCTGCAGTGCCAACAGGCAAAGCGGCGAGCGGACCAGCCGAAAGGGCGTCCCCAGGCAGTATTGGCGTAAGGCAGACGGGTGGAGCGACCGGGCAGGGTGAAGGCGGTCAAGGCGGTCAAGGCGGGGCAGCCCGGACCCCGGTGCGCAGCGTCCGCAGCAAGACCAATTGGAGCGCTATGTCGCTGATTGCGGGTGGCTCGTCGACGGCCGCAGCCCCGGGCGCCGGCGCAGGTGCCAGGCTTAGCAGGCCCAAGTCTGAGCAGGAGGTGCGTGGGGTGGAATCAGGGATCCATGGTGTCAAGATGTTCACCTGTTGGTTGTGGTTTTAGGCTGCCTGGTGAGGCGGATAATGCCACCTGGTAGGAGAGATGATCGAACGTTTCTCAAGCAACATGCGTGTGCCCGTGTGGTGGTGTTGGCTCCTGTGCAGGCCGGGGCCGAACCGCCAGGGCGCCCGCAGAGGGGCAGCCAGCTGCCCAGCCAGCCAGCCGCCTATGGTCGCCCAGTCGGCAGGCTGGGCAGCCCTCAGCCAAGCTTGGGCAGCAGCATGCTTGGAGCTGGCACAGCTGGCAGCCCAATTATCCGCGGTCAGTCTGCGCCAGAGCAGATTCCACGTATGTCTGAAGACCTGGTGAGCCTGGGCTGCCAACCAACACACGTTTCTAATCATGTCAGATCACGTCAGGGGCAGGGCCAAGCGCAGGCTGCTAATTGCCGTTGCCATGCATCGTGCCTGGATGCACGTCACCCTGTGCCACGTGTTTTTCATGGCGCACAGGTGACGTCGTTGGTGGCACAGTCATTGGACCTTCCCCCAGGTGCCGCAAAGTGGCGTCACCAGCAGCGCAAAGCCACTGCTGCCAGCAAACCGCGCTCCAGCACGTTCCAGCTGCCTGTAGTGTCACTGGTATCATCAAAATCAGACTCAGACGAGGAGAGAGATGTGCCAGAACGGCCTCTGGATGTCAGGGCTCGGGCAGCCGGGATGCTGGAGAAGGAGCGGGACTACTGAAGGAAGCTTCTGCTTGCTGTGCCACAGTTTGCGCTTCGCTATGACAGTGGTGGGGTTGCGGAATTCTCGCGCTGTTGTCACTGGCTTGCTGGTTTGCTGTCCTGTAAACTGGCAAGACGCGACGCGACGAATCTGTGGTAGGGTTGCTGCTCAGCTGACGCGCTCAGCTGAGCTGAAGCCTCGCCTGCACTGCACAGTCGCTACAGCAGGTAGCATCGGGTGTTCAGGACATCTGCTCTGCCTATGAGCTGCACAACTGAGGATGAGCTGCACTGTGAATAGCGTAGCATCAACGGCAGAATGAAGGACACACCATGGCATGCAGCTGGACACCTGCAGTGCCTGTCAAGAATAATTCGCCCTGATTGCACCATTCACACGCAGATGCACTGTGCTGTGACGGCAGCTCTTCAGAGTTGCAAGGGGGGGGGCTGAAACAGGGGTATGAAAGTGGGAACTTTTTCCACGCCGACAGCTGCGGCCAGACCCCACTGACTCGATATCCGCGACTCCCCCAAGCCAGCGCACACACCCGCAGCACCAACACATGGCGCTACTGTCAAGGCGCACGCTTAGCAGCCAGCCTCGGGTAGGCAACGGCTTACCATCCGTGCAACTAAAAGCGCATGGGCTCAAGCGCTGACGTGCAGGAGCCCTTTGTGCTCGTGCAGGTTGCGTCTGCTGCCCCACATGCGCCGTTGGCGCCAGCCCTGTGCCCACGGACCGCTCAGGGGCGGCCCGATGTAGGGAGGGCAGTCAACGCCGGCCCTCTCAGCGCCCAGGACGAGGCAGCGGAGTCGCGCAGCATGGTTGCATCAACGATGCATTACACGAAGAGGGGCGCCAAGGCCTCGTCCAACCCTGTGTCAGACTTCTTCACCAAGGTCAGTCAACTGTGGGCACGAGGTGCAACTTGCATCAGCAATGCTGCATCACAGGCACCTTGGCGCCTCATGCATGCTGCACCTGCCGGCTGGCTGCTCTCTTTGTCATGCACCATGTCACGCGGCGTTCCTGCGCGTTGTGCCTGGTCTGGTCAGGTGAACATGGCGTGGCGCATCTTCTTCCCTGAGAAACTCAAGAACGCCTCCCCCAAGGAGGAGGTGAAGCGCCGGCTCAAGATGGTGCTGGTTGCCGATCGCTGCGGCATGAGCCCTGCCTCACTGAGCGAGATGAAGAAGACGATTGCCAAAGCGCTGCAGGTGCGCAGCATGGTACTGGGATACAAGTGCAATCCTGAGCAACCGTTTTCACACAATTGGTTCCTGATGCAGCAAGCAGAGCTACTACTTTGGAGTCCTTAGATGCCCGCCGTGCCCCTCATACTTGCTTCCCTGCCGTCTCCCTCCCCTCAGGACTTTGTTGACATCGAGACTGAAGACGCAATCGAGGTGTCCATCACTGTCGAGCCAACGCTGGGTACCGTGTACAGCGTCAACATCCCTGTACGCCGCGTCAAGCCTGAGACGCGGTTCGGCAACCTAGGTGTGGATGGCCAGCTGGCGGATGGCATCACCCTGGAGTGGGACCCCGCTGACTGGAACAGCGACCCCTCCAGCAGGTTCCCCATGGGCTGCTAGGCATGCTTCCTGCATTCTTTGTCACCAACCCCTTTGGTGCTGTGGTGACTTGACGACCGGGGTGACATGTACTGGGGCAGCAAGGCTGCGAGGGGCTGTGCAGACTGCGGAACTGAGAGCGGGGTGAATTGATGTGTTTGATTGACTGTGTGCAGCATTCGCACAGCAGGGTGGTGTACAGTAAACAGCCAGCTGCACTCAACAGCTCTTGCAGGCCTGCGCGTGAGGGAAGGGGCCAGCAGCACGCCAGCAAGCACCTGCATGTCCCAATTGTACTTTTGGCTAACAGCACACTGCTGCCTTACTTTTAGCTGGACAGTTTGCTTTGACGCTTTCTTATTTGTTGCATGATTGAAGCCTGGCATGCCTAACGCACGTACTTGACGGCCAGTTGGTGATACGCCCATAATGCTGTGGGCCAAAGCAGAATGCTGTTGTTCAGACTGGGGTGTGGGGTGGTGAATGAGGCACCGACCGCATTCCGTCCAAGGGGACTTGGGACCCGACCTGCGGAACCTGCAGAACGCGCACCAGCAGCAGCGGGCGCCAGCACCATGCCTGCGTCCTAGTGCCGTCCGTATCTCAGGTCGCGCCTGCCAGCCATGGCCGGACCAAAGTTACGGTCGGAGCTTGGGACTGCAGCGAGGCCCGGTCCGGCCGTCTTGTTTGCAAGACAGAGCTGGGCGCTGCTGCGCAAGAACCTGCTGATACGGTGCGCTGCCGGCCCACCCGCCCCTGCTGTGGTGAAGCCAGCATCCCAAGCGACCCAAGGAGCTTCCTCTTGTCACCTGCTGCCTGTCACTGGCGCTGCGCAGGCTGCGGTCATGGAAGCTGAACCTGCTGCACGCGTTCCAGTCCATTGCCGTTGTGTTCCTTATTTGGGCCATCGACCAGGCGGTCACCTACTCCAACTCCCAGTTCACGGGAGCAGCCGCAGTTCGGAGCCCCGCAGCAAAGGACATCCCGCAGATCCCCGATTGCCGCAACGACCTCTTCCTGCTGGTGAGGCTGATGCCCCCTTGGTCAAGGCGGGCAGGCAGGGGGTGACAGGGAGCCACACAGGGAGGCACCTCTGCACGCCTGCCGTGCCCTTGGCGGTTGTTTAAGAGCCTCGATTCAGGCACAAATCTTGCGACCTGGGCAATTTGGGCATTTATGACTCTTGCTGACCGTGGAAGTCTAGCAAGGGACCCCCGAGGAGTTGCTGCAGGTCAGCTTGTGTTCAGCGCTTGCATGCAGCCCAGGCATGCCCATGGCAGCCGCCTGACCCCGGCTGCTTGCTTCATTGCTTCCATGCTGCTTCTCTGCCCCATTGTGCAGAGGGACCAGCCGTGCTATGCGTTCATCTATACGCCCAACAACAGCGCCGTGGTGAATGAGATCATCAAGTCGGTGCGCCTCAGCAACAGCCCACCCGTCCCGCAGGACCAGGTCATGGCCATGAGCAGCCCTGATGAGGTGCGCAACAGCAAAGATTACAGTACAGTGACTGCCGATTATGCCATTGCTTAACTGAAGGAACGTAAGGACCTTCAGCTGAGAGTTGCGGCCTTGGGGAAAGGTGGTGGCCTAGGCCACCATGCCGCACCATGCCGCAGGCCTGCGGCATGGTGCGTCGTGGAATGTCATCTTGCAAGCATGGCTGTTGATCTCATGGAAGCAGATCACAACAAGCTGTCCTGCTGAGTCTGCGGCACCCGTAGACAGACTGCAACATTCTCCATGGCCATCCACCCATCCAGTACTTGGGCAGCCAGTTGGGGCACCAGGACTTGTGGGCCTCTGGTAGTGATGCCAGGTCACGCACCCTGTGTGTGATGGAGGTGCAGAGCGAGACTGCAGTAAACCACCGCATCACAAATCCTACGATCAGAAATGCAGTAAGGACCTGAACAGCTTCCCACGATCAGAAATGCAGTAAGGACCTGAACAGCTTCCTTGCCTTCAGGACCACTGACGCATGACCACTCCTTGTTGCCATGCGCTGCCTGCAGGTGGACAGCTACCTGTGGCAGCATCCACAGACGGTGCTGGCGGCGGTGCACCTGACACTTGAAGGCAGGCAGGTGCGAAAAGCAGGCAGTGAAGGGCGGGTGGGGGCAGCTGCAATTTTTAATCAACTCATGGCTCAAGGGCGTAGTCCGTCCTTCTCTTAAGTGGAACGGGTGCAGGAACTCTTGCGTGTGCGCTCTACGCATCAAGCTTTTCAGCGCTGACTTTCAGAAAGGGTTGACCAGGGTTGACCAAGTAGGGTTCAGCCGCTGAACTTCAGCGTCAGCTCTGACGGCATGTCTGCTGCACTTCGGGGGGCACTCCAAACCTGGCTTACAGGCATGTGTTGCCCTAGGAAACTATCTCAGACTGCAGTCTGTAATGTGCTATTTGCGCTCATAGCATCACCCATTACATGCCCCTCCTTGGCCCCTGTCCCTCCGGCCTCACCCCCAACCGCAGCCCACCAGGTACATCCTGCAGACCAACGCCAGCACCACCTATTTCAAGGGATCCTTCCAGGACCCCAACCTGTACATCCAGCTCCCCCTGCAGGCCGCGGTTGAGCGGGCCGTCGCTGCGCTCAACTTTGCGGCTCTAGGCGCTGACAGCGTCGGGTGGAGCGTCCGGATCAAGGACTTCCCGCACCCCTCGCTGTCGACGGAGAGCGTTGCCGGCAGGGTGGCGCCCGTCTTCATCCTGGCTTCGCTCATGTTCAACTTCGTGGTCCTGCTGTCTGCCCTGGTGGGTGCGTGAGGGCGTGGATGATGGTCTGGGCGCAGCATCAGCGCGAGTGGGCGCGGCGGCCAAGGGGGGGGAGCAGAAGAGACCAGCGGGAGACGGCAGTGGCTGAGAAAGGCGGGAAGAGAGGAAGGAGGAGGCTGCAGAAACGACGGCGCTCGCGCCCGGCGCGTGGAGCGGTGCAGGACGTGGTGCTGTGACGTAGAGAATGCACACCGGTGATCATCTGCATTGATCCCGCTACAAACCTGCTTCACCCAACCCTGCTGCTGGCGTTGAAGGTCACGGAGAAGGAGAGTGGCATGCGCTCAGCCATGTCAGTGATGGGTATGATGGACGGCGCCTACTGGTGAGCAAGGGGCGGGGGGACAGGAAACGCTCAGCTGTTACATACAGGCTGTATGATACAGTGCTACTCTCCTCCATGAATAGCCTCAGATTTTTGCCTGCAGATAATCTCCTACCCGCACTCACGCTCCAGTTTAAAGTTCTACATTTCACGGTGTTCACATGCAGCTTGTCTGGCTTGCGCATGCACGACACCTCCCACGTGACCTGCGTGCTTAACAACGTGTTCGCTGCTGCCACAGGTTGTCATGGGTAGTGCCTGAGCTGCTGATGGGTGTCCTGCATGCCGCCCTCATCACCGGCATGGCAAGGGCCTGCCAGTTTCCAATGGTGCGCCTGTGGACTGCCCCTTTCCTCAACTCGCGCCCAAGGGCGTAGTTCTTTGATTCCTTCTTTCTTTCTTTCAGATGGAACGCACCAATGCAGCACTGCCACGCATGCGCCAACACCGCTTGATGCCTGTGACGATATGGCAACTCAAAGGCTATGTTGAACGTAGCAGCTGCAGGGTTATGCCGACTCCATTTACTCCTCCCCTCTCTCTCGCTCCTCCGCCCCCGCCCCCACCGTTTGTCAGCAGCAACTGCTTAAAGCACTCACTCATCGACGCCTGCTGCTATGTGATACCCCATGCAGGTCATCTCCAACGACTTTGTGCTGCTGCTGCTGCTGGTGTTCCTGGTCAACAGCGCCCTCATGGCCTTTGGCTGTGCCGTCTCAACCTGCATCCAAAGGTTAGGGCTTGCCGGCACTCATTGCAACTGCAGCAAGCAGGTGCACCAGAGCGCGGCAGCATTGTGCGCCCAGCGAATGACGTGTCGCTGCTGCTGGTCACACCTTGCTGCTTTGACTTGCACGGCGTAAACTGAACGTTGACCTGGACATTGACAGTCCAAAGTTCAAGTCTCAGCAGATGTGCTGGTTCAGCTTTTGAGCAACCATCCTGAACCCCAAACCCCACCACCCGTCACAGGGAAGCGATGGCTGTCCCGCTGTCGTTCACTATCTTCATCATCGCCTGGGTGTTGCAGCTGGTGGTGTACTTCGGCTTCCCCTACAACAGCGCATCCGCGGCCGGGGCGGCGCTGACAGTCCTGTTCAGCTTCTTCCCCTGGACGCTGCTCAGCAAGGGCATGCTGGACCTGGCAGCCGCGACCACAGGTGATGTCTGTTGCATTGTACGCAGCAATTAGCATGCGCTCGGGAGCCCTGCTGCGGAGCACAGTTTCCCGCTTCTTGTGCTCCAGGGGGCTTTCATACCAATGCTATGGTATGATGTCATAGCATGAATCCTATCAGCCTCGAACATATCACACTGAGCAGCGTTTCTGTGTGATGCCACAGAACCAATGTGTGTTCTCTTCAGCCGCACATCAGCTGCCCTGCTTTCGTGCCAAGAGTCTTCTGACAAGCAAAGCACTGTCCCACTCCGCGCCAACGCAGGGTCTTGGCGCCAGGGCATCACCTGGGACACGCGCTCCTCCTACTGCTGGCTCAGCACTCCGCCCCCCAGTGTTACCGGCCAGCAGCTGCAGTACTGGCAGGGCAACTGCCGCATGCCGCTGGGCCAGATCTATTGGGTGCTGCTCATCCAGGTATGCATCAGGTACCTGTCCATATGCCTGTGCATGGCCTCCAACTGCTGCTGGCCCATCTTCTAGTCCCAATCCTTCAACTGACGTCTGTCTGTTGATTATGTTGGGCACTCACAGTGCCGCGTTGCAGTGGGCTTTGGTCTGCGACTCCCTGCCTGGGCATCAAGCACTGCAGACCAGACTTGTTCACCCACTCTCTGGGCGTGCAGATCATTCTCGCACTGCATTCTCCCTTCCCCTGGCCTACCCATCCTAACCCCACTTTACCTCGTGCTGCCTTACGCCCTTCTGTCTGCTGCAGGCAGGCGCGTACATGCTGCTTGCCTTCTACCTGGACAACGTGCTGCCCGGTGGGGACTCGCCCGCGCGGCGGCCCTGGTACTTCCTTCTCACACGCACTTTCTGGTGGCCGCCCAAGGTATTGGCAGAAGCGCTTGAATGCTTGCAGTTCCTGAGAAGCTTGGCTCAATCCATTCCTGGCTGCATCAGCTGACTGGTGTCTCTAACCCTTTCCTTGCAACGGTGCTGTGCGCCCCCCAGCCTGCTCTGATCAAGGCTCGCAACCACACACTTAATCTGCTTTCCCCTCTGCCTGCCGCCCCACACTCCATAGAACCAGGACCTGCGGCATGTGCGCAAGGCCCTCGCAACAGTCCCCTCCTCCGCCTCCGCGGTCCTGAACCACACTTACCCCGGGCAGACCGGGAGCGCAACAGCCCCCCGCCCAACTGATGACGATAACGCTGTTGATGGGGACGTGGCAGCGGAGGCGGAGGCGGTGCAGCGGCTGTGCCGCGAATGCTTTGGCGGCAGCGGGCTGGGCAGCAGCAGCGGCACGGCGGTTGCAGCGACACAGTGCCTGCCGCTGGCCCTGGCGTCAGGCGTGCACCTGATCGGGCTGCGCAAGGTGTATGCGCCCACCTCCTGGCCGGGGCTGCCCAGGTGGGATTGGGACTGGGCGGCGCGCCTCGCAGCGTGCCTCTGCCTCTGCCGCCACCGTCAGCTAGCAGACCCAGGCGCCTCCGCAGCCAGTCCCACTCAAGACTCTGCTGAAGGGCATCCAGGGCATCACGGAGGTCAAGGAGCTCCTCAAGGCCAGGAGGCAGGGCAAGGCGGCAGGTCGCTGGGCCCTGGCCAGGGGCCACCAGGTGGCAGCTCTGGCCGTCGGGGTCAGCGGGGGCACGTGGCGGTGGCCAATACGTGGCTGAGCATCCCCGAGGGCCAGTGCTTTGCGCTGCTTGGGCCCAACGGCGCAGGCAAGACGACCACCATCAAGTGCCTCAACGGGGTACGTACGTGACATAGGGGTGGGGACACATGAGTTGGACAGCTGAGTAACACCAAGTGCCGTATAGTGGTGTGTACAGGCAGAAATGCTGGAGCGTGTCGAGTGTGTTGGGTGCACAAGAGTTGGGCAGCACAATCCTGTGCCCCTTCTGCCTTG
>JAWZTI010000145.1:0-18511 GCA_039880955.1 Chlamydomonas urium | reverse complement strand
CACCCTGCCCTTGCCACTCCAACCCCTCCCCACCCTCCAAACATCCTGCATTCAGGCGCTGAAGCCCTCCGGCGGCGACGCCCTTGTCTATGGCCAAAGCATCCGCAGCGCTGCTGGCATGTCCGCAGCGCGTGCCATGACCGGCGTGTGTCCCCAGTTTGACGTTCTGTGGGGAGAGCTGACCGCCCAGGAGCACCTGATGCTGTACGCGGACATCAAGGGCCTGCCCTGGGCCTCGAGGGAGGTGCAGGCGGCGCAGCTGCTGCAGCAGGTGCGCGTGCGGGTTGGGCTGGGAGGTATGAGACTATGAGTCGCAAGTTGCAACAGTTGCTGTGGCAGTTATAGCTAGGGTGACCATTTGGCTAGCTAGGCAACAAGCAAACTCCGACATGATGCAATAGAGTGGCTGGGTTGAGAGCAGGAGAGTCAACATGCGCGTCACGTAGTAAATGGCGTGCGATGTGTGCCCCCCGGAACCGCAGGTGGCGCTCCAGGCGTCAGCCAGGGCGCGCACCGGCACCTTCAGCGGTGGCATGAGGCGCCGGCTCAGCGTTGCCATCGCGCTGCTGGGCGACCCCAAGGTCATCTACCTGGACGAGCCCACCACTGGCATGGACCCTGTGTCAAGGTGGGACGCTGTGGGGGGTCGACTGTTGCGGAGGCGAGAGTTGCACGCCCTGCCCGTTTTGTTGCTATTGCATGGTACCCGTCTACAGTTCGAGTTGGGCCCTTTCTGAGAATTGGCAGCAGCGCTGCAGACTCATAGCCTGCCCAGACACCTGGCAGCAAGAAGGTGTCACTACTTGAAGTCAGGAGCTGTCCTTGGGCCAGCGGCTGGTGACTGTCGATGTGTGCCCATTAAGGTCTCTTTGCACAACAGCACAGTCATGCACAGCCCTGTGTGTCTTGCGGCTGAAAGCGCCTGCTCTTTCCCTGTTGCTAACCCTGGCCAGGCGCCAAGTGTGGGACTTGTTGGATGCTGCCAAGCGTGAGCGGGTGATGGTGCTGACCACGCACAGCATGGAGGAGGCGGACGTGCTTGGGGATCGTATTGGCATCTTTGCAGCTGGTCAGCTGCGCTGCCTGGGCACCAGCCTGGTGAGCGGCCAGGACTTGGGGCACCTGAAAGGGCTACTTGCTGTCACGGCCCTCTGGTGGTGTTGCGAGGACACAACATCGCCGTCAAAAGGGGCCAGGGGTAATACGGGGGCCAGGGAGCCCAGTGCAAGCACCATTGCATCAAGAGCAGAGATCCGAGGGAAACGCGGCAAGAGAGGCGTCCTTACCGCTGTTGCTGCAGTGCACTCATGGGCAGCCTTTGCAGCTGGCGACGCTTGCACCTGCCTCACCATCGTTGTGTTGTTGCTGCTGCTGCTGCTCTTGTCACGCGCAGCGCCTGAAGACCAAGTACGGCAGCGGCTACCGGGTCAGCGTCTTGCTGCAGCAGCAGCAGCACCACACCTCCGGCGACCCCTCGCTGCCTGCACACACTGACACGAGCACAAGCGGCGTTCCGCAGATCGAGGGGCAACCACAGCCCGGAGGCGGCGATAGCACCGACACGAGGCTGCGGCTTCTGCCGTTTGGCATCCCCCCGGACCTGGCCGCCGTGATCGAGCGGCACCTGGGGCAGGAGGTGCTGTCAACGGGGGCGTCCATGCAGCGCACCGCCAACGACAAGCTGGCGCCTACGTCCGCCGCGGGGGGGCAGGGCGGTGACGGCGGCGCTGCGGCGGCTGTGGCGAGGTACCTCAACATAGTCGTACCGCAGAACCAGGACTGCCAGCTGCTGTCCTTCCTGAACGTCCTGCATGTGAGCGGGCTGTGAGGGTGCAGAAGCTGTGGCTCACAGGGTGGACCCCCAGCTGCTGATCACGATTCTATGCTAAGCACTTGACAGCGTCACACGTGTGTGTGCGCCGCTTGCCTGCCAGTGCACGCTGCCTCATCTAACTCATCACTGTTGCCCTGATTTCCCTTCTGCGCCGTCGCAGAACCAAGCGGAACGGCTGGGTGTTGTGGATGTGCAGATAGGGCTGACGCCCCTCGAGGAGGTGTACCTGCACGTGGTGCAGGACGGTGTCAAGGTGCCAAACCCAAGCACCACAGAGGGTTGAAACATCAACAGCTGCAGGTTTGAGCTCTGAATGAAAAAAAAAAACAAAACAATAGGCTGAGGCTGGACAGTCCTCAAGTTGGTGGCATCCCACCCCATCCGCCAGCTGAGTGCCGGCCTGGCTATTGAGAGAAGATGTTACGCAGCAAGCATGGCACATTCAATCTGATCAGCAGCTTGTTGGCCACTCACAGCTGGAGAGGGCTTGCATAGGCAGGGGTGTCCTGGCGTTGTAACAAGCGACTGGACTGGTTTGCCTTGCAATTACTCAAAAGTCAGGCCGACACAAAACACAAGGACGTCAGTGGCACGACAGAACTAGCTGACGTCAGCAGGGAACGTCAGCAGGGGCAGCGGCACGGCTGCTCAGGCTGACAATGTTAGGCAGGCCCTACAGGTCCAGAGAGGGGGCAAGCAAGCAACATAGCAGTGGCAGGTGAAAGCCCCACAGAAGATAGCGCCAACACGGGGAGCTACATTCGTGGCATGGGACCCCCCCATCTCGCTCAGGCCTGGTTTAATTGTTTTAGGGGAGCTGCAATTGTAGTAATTCCAGGACCTTAACCCACCTACACAGCCCACAAGATACAAGGACACAGATTTCAAAGCGTACATGCCTCCACGGAACGCAGATCCAGTGCATGAATGAAGCCTTCTTGCAGGTTTGTTGGGAGTACCCTGCCTTTGCAGGGGATCCTCTATACTCCTCCCCCCTTTAGTAAGGATGCCGCATGCCTGGGCCAGGAGCCGGGGCACGCCTGCGCTGTAACAAGCTTGCTGGTCCTGGTTGAATGGTCGCTCCTTGAGCGCTTTGATTGTGGCAGTACTTGGCCTGCCTGCTGCCCTGGGGGCCGCTGGAGTGGCTCATCCTGGCGTTGTAGCAAGAGCCAGGCCAAGGCCGATATGCTGTCCAAGCTTTAGCTTTTGATTTGACCAAGAAGTCTTGCACGAGTTTTCTTTGGTGTAATTCAAGCCTTCAAGGAAATACAGAAAGACGGATTAAGGTGTATTGCTCGTGGAACAGGAATTGTTCTCTTCCCTTGCCCTTGGTGGGTGGGTCAACACGATTTGTCAACATATTTCTACACCCCACCCCAGACGCATGCAGCGGAGCCCGCACACGGGGTAGCGCGCTGCATCATTGCGTTATTCTGAGGTGTTAGCGCAGCAAATTTGCCGAGCAGACATCTGCACACCTGGCACGAGGCTCCTGCCATGGGCAGTCCAGAGCAGCTGCGGGCGCTGGAGCGCAGCTCTTACTACTCCGTCGTGCGCGCACTGTCCGCCTGCGGGCGCCTTGAAACCTTTGTAAGTCACGGCGCCAGGCATTGGCAACACAAGCCACCCTTGCACATGTCCCATGCAGTTACCTGGCTGGCCCTGCGCCTTGGAACCCATACTCGTGGCAGGAAAATGAGATGCTCTTAACAGACCTGGCGGAGAAGCTGAATATCAGCGAACAAGACCGGCTGGTGCGCGCATGCACAGGGAGATGCCCATGCCATAGCAGCGCTGGCATCCGCATGTTTCCAACGCTCCTTCCACGCGCCTGCTGTCCATGCAGGCCTTTCTGTTGCAAGTCCAGCATGACCAAGAGGTGTTGCGCTTGCAGTAAGTTGGGGTTCATGCACAAGGGCACATGCTCACAGTCTTGAATCATCAGCTCACGCCGGCTCCTGCTGCGCACCCTGCAGGAGCTTTGGAGTCGAGCCGTCACCCACAGCGCAGCAAGCAGCTGGGTTACCAGGGTCGGAACTGGCAGCGGCGCCGGTGGCTGCAGTACCCATGCGGTGCGTTGGCCTACCCGCCAGTCTGACCCTCCCGCAACATAGTGCCTGTGCTTTGGTGGCATGTGGTCAGCACATTCAATGCACCAGCAAGATTGGTCAGCACTTGCACTGCTCATTGCATGGATTTGGGAACCAAGCCCCCGAAGCTCATCTTCCTTGCTTCATACCTGGACTTCCCTGCTCAGGGTTGTGGCAGCACCGCCCAGCATCGCCGTACCAACGTTCCAGAGCCCGTTTGTGGCGCCGGCATCGGTGCCGCTGCCCAGCAGCAAGGGCAAGAAGAAAGTGGGCTCGGTGGCCGCAGCAGGTGAGGCCCCAGCCTGCTTGCACGTGCAGCCCCAGCCAGTGGCGCCCTCAGGCGCTCAGAACATAGGCCTCACAGCAATGTACACAAGCTGCTTTATGTTCATTCCTTGGTGACGTGTTGTTGATGTCAAGGACTGAAAGGGAAGCCTGTTGACATTTGGTGGTGCTGGACATTTGGACCATCACCGATGCTGCGCTGCGATACCGCTACTGCACATCTAAGGCAGTAAGCCTCCAGTTGTTCTCCTCACTCCTGTACGTGTCTGTGTGCAAATGGGGCTGCAGGGGGCATTGCAAAGCCTTCGTCATCCAAAAAATCCAAGTCAGCAGCAACCACACCCTCCACGCCGCGGTCCCTTCAACAAAAAGGCAAGTCCCTACATCAGGCTTCTTTGGCATTCCGTGGGATGGCAACATTGGCGCTTCAAGCCTCAATGTAAATTGGCCGGATGTCCTGGTTAAAGCAACAAAGCTGTATGCTCAGTTGCTTGCGCGTGATGTTCATCGGTTGCTGTCTGCGTTGCCTTTGAGGGTCACTCTGGTACATGATCACCAATCATGTGAGAGTTTTGTGACTGCCCTTCCCTGCAGGGTCCATCAAGCAGCCGATCAAGCCGCTGGTGGGCGCTGCGGCCGCGGCGCAGCAGAACGCACAGCACAGGCAGGCACAGCAGGAGTGGGACCGCCTGACGGTACGCGAGCGCGAGATCTTCCAGGCGCTTCTGAGCTTGGGCGTTACGGAGAGCGACCCCGACCTGAACGAGGTGCACAGGGCGCTGCTGCAGTGGTACCGCCTGGAGCAGCGGGGCCACCAGATCCTGCATGAGGTCAGCCAGGCAGACATGATTGCAGCGTCGTGATGCTTGTGGCCAGTCTTCAAGAGGCCTGGGATGGGTGTTGCTTGCAGGTAGGGGCGTAGGCGGCGGCTACAGGGTGTACATGCAGATGCTGGTAGGTAGATGTTGCACAGGGAGGGGTGGTGGACTAACTGACACGTTATGTATCAGCCAATGTGCCGGCCATCTTTTGTTTGAACATGAAAATATTTCCTGGTTTCATCATGTGAATGCGTGCTGCGTTTGTAGACACATGTGCATGTCTAGAAAACGCGAGTGTGGGCTCTGGATGTTGCGCTCGCTGACCGCATTGACCGCAACACCACTTCCTTGGAGGCTTTACAATGCATCCATCGATAGAGGCAGTAGGCGTGCGAGCCGCTCCTTGACAAGGCCAGCACCGTGTGGCATCAGCACCATGCGGCCGTATGAGAGCGAGTTGGCGCTGGTCAGAGCCAAGCGAATGGCTCTGGAGCGCAACAGCGCGTCTCCAGCGCACGAGCTGGCGAAGGTTTGCTGCTTGTACTTGCAGCTGGCCATGCATGAGCCAACTGCACGGCTGAGCAGCAAGGCAAGCTTGGCTAGCCTTGCCTCATGCGAGCACACATGCATGCATGACTGCCTGCAGCTGAAGGAGCAGGCTGCAGCTCTGGAGCGCAACGCGCAAATGAGGCGTGACGCTCATGGCTTGAGGATGCAGTCAGCACGCAGCACAGAGGCAGCTGCCAGCCGCGGCAAGGTGGGTGGCCCTTGCGCACACATGGGCCATGCTGCTGGTGGCAACATGGTGGCAGCATGAGCGCTAGCATCTTACTTCTTAACACCGTTAGTCGTCATCAAAGAAGCACATGGAGTAGCAGCGAAGGCAGCTGCCTGGCGTCTGCGTGTATCAAGGCGCCCGGCGCAGGTCCCCATGAAGGGTCTTACTGTCCCTCATATGCGCGTGCAGTTCGTGGCTGCCAAGCACGCCTACCTCACGAGCGTTGAGTCGCAGCTGGGCAGCTACCTGATGGAGCTGGACCTCCACCGGCAGAGCCAGCAGGAAGTTGCGCAGCTCACCAGTGAGGTGGCCAGGTGGGTGTGGTGGCAAGGTGGGTGAGGTGGCGAGGGAGGTAAGGTGGACAGGCTGGTCAGGTGGCAAGGTGGTAAGGCTGGTCAGGTGGCAAGGTGGTGAGGTGGCAAGGCGGGTGGGTGGCGACAGGCTCCCAGTTTCACCGTCTCCTCTGATGGTCTCTGATGGTCACGGTCTCCTCTCACGGTTTCTGATGCTCACGGGCTCTTGTGATGATTTGCCTGCGCAGGCTGAAGTCTCGTCGCAAGCTGGGCACGGACGACATTCAGGCCGTTGCAGCCATCTACGCAGATCAGGTGCGCAGCATGTTGCCTGTCTTGCTCTAGGGACAGGGCACATGGGGAATAGCCGTGCATGGCACTTTTGGGAAAAGCAATCTGCTCAGCAGTTGTAGCCTACAGCATCTGCTTTCCCAACTCAAGTCCTATAATCACTTGTTTTGTCTTTGCGCCTGCTGCCGGCTTGCAACAGGAGGAGCTTGCCCGACAACGCTTGGCGCAAGCTCGGTCCGCTTCGGTCAGCCCCTCGCGCTACCGACAGCCTGCAGACGCTTCAGCTACAGCTGTGTCGTCAGCCAGACAGCCATCACCAACCTTGACTGGGCGTGGACAGGCAGCCATGCCAGCCCGAGCTGCAACACAGCACGGCATGTGGCCCGGGGCGAATGGGGGAGCAGGGGCACGAGCGGACGCGGCCGGGATGCCGCAGCTGCTGACGCCTTCGTACCGGTCACAGGAGCTGCAGCAGCACGTCGCATCAGACACACAGCTGATGCATGATCAGCATCAGCATCAGCACTTGAGCCAAGCTCGCCTGTGGGCAGCTGCAATGCAGGAGGCTCAGGGCAGGGAGGCGGCACTAGGCTTGCAGCCGTCCCCCTCCCTCCACTGGCCGCACTCAAGCCAAACAGCCCTAAACGCCCCTGCCTTTGCCCTAAACCCTTGGGGCTCCCAGGTCCAGAGTAGCCTGCAATCACCCTTGCCTCCGTCCTACTCAGCGCAGGCATCTTCCGGCCAGCTGCCGTACATCCCCGTGCCTGTGCCCATGTATATGCCCATGCCCATGCCCATGCCCATGCCCATGCCCATGCCCATGCCCTACATGCATGCATCCATGCCCTTCATGCCTCACCTAAACGCTGGCGGTGGGACACTTAATGCTGGCGGTGGGCCAACGCAGCTTTCTGGTGCACCTGGCATGTGGCCATGGCCTGGTGCCTACGTGTCCCCTGTGGCAGCGCCTGCTGACCAGCAGCAGCAGCAGCAACAGCAGCAGCAGTGGCAGCAGCAACAACAACAATGGCAACAGCAGCAGCAGCAACAGAGTGACTATGTTGCACAACAGCGCTTTGCACAGGCGCCAGCAGGCGGAAGCTATCCCCAGCAGGCATTTGGCAGTGCACCAGGGCAGCAGCCACAACAACAGCAGCAGCGGCAACAACTACAACCGCAGCAGCAACAGCAACACCAGCAGCAGCAACACCAACAGCAGGGGAGCGAGTCCTGGCCGGTGATGCGTGCCTATGAGCCCACGTTTGCGCAACAGCAGTCGATGGCAAACAGCGCATCACTGCAAGCCCTCGGCAGCAGCTTCCATGTGCAATGGGAGGGCAGTGAGGCATCCCCTCACCAGGTCAAGGCTGGTCAGGGCGAGCTGCGTACGGGTGACAGCTTGGGCACAGGCCCTGCACTGGGGAGCAGGAGCAGTGATGTGGCCGGCGCACCACCACAGAGAGGCTTGGCTCAGGTTGGGCTCATGCAGGGCCAGCCGCCCTGGCAACAGCAGCAGCAGCAGCTGCAGCAGCAAGCGTGGCAGGCTGAGCAGCGGACGCAGCGCACACAGCCGCCTGCTACGTCGGCCGCTGAGCAACGGGGACCCGACGCCTACCCAGCGGTAGGACCAGCGGCGGGGGCGGCAGGGGTAGCGGGGGCGGCGGCGGCCAAAGCGCGGATCGAGCTGCAGCCTCTGGCGATCCCTGTTGATGCTGCGGACGCGTCCAGCCCACCCAGCAAGGGCTTTGGGTCAGAGGCATCGCTGCCGCGCAGCCCCTTCGCCGTCAGTCAAGACTCGAACGTGCAGCCAGGAGGGGAGCTACCGAAAGCGCACGTGGGCAGCCGGACAGGCGGCTCGCATGGCGGGGGCGGTTGGGCGCCGCCCTGGGCGGTGGCCTCGCCTTCCCGATCAGCGGAGGCGGCGGCAAGCGCCGCTTCGCCCTCCCGCGCAACGGCGTCTTCGGTGGGCGCTTCCGGCGACGTGACGTCCACTCCGCTCGGCAAGCCAAATGCCGTCGTCTCTGCAACCCCGTCTTCCGCCGGCAGCACGAACGCCCCGGCCACGTCGCCCACGAGAGCGAGCGGCGCCGCGCCTGGGTCCACGACGGCGCCGGCAGTTGCAGCAACCATCCCCTCAGCAGCAGCAGCAGCAGCAGCAGCCCCCGCAGGCGGTGGGCAGCCACTGGCAACTGCTGAGGCACTGGGCTTGGCGTTTGGGTCCCTCCTGGTGGGCTGCGACACCCTGGACTCCGAGAATATTCTGTCAAAGCTTGGCGCCCTGAGCACCCAGGCCGGGCAGAGGGGCGCGCCGCAGGAGGACAAGGGCAAGGACGGGCAGCTGAGCGCGGCGTCCCCACGCCAGACAACAACGCAGTCCACGGCGCAGGGCAGCAGCCTGGGGCGGTCGTCGGGGTCGAGGGCCATCAACCGGGAGATCTCCCTGAGCTTTGGGTCCGCCGCGAAAGGTGAGGGGCTTCTCGTTTTATCAGCGTGTGGGGCGCTGGGTGTCGGGGTGCAGTGTGGTGACCCTTTGGGGGAGTGGAATTCCAGCGGCGTCGCTTGGGACGCGCCTCTTACTGCAAGTTGCAACAGCAGCTGTGCTCATAAGGCCTCGTGCCCCATCGATTCTTCTCTGATTGCCGCCAAGTTGGCGATTGGCCCTGCAGAGCAGCCAGAACTGACTTGCTGGAACGATCTTCAAGGGGCATGACCCGACGCTGGCACAGCTTGTGTGCAGGTTGAGCCTTGCCACAGGGATCCGTCCTCATCTGCTGTGTTGTGCCTGTTGGCTTATCGGCGAGGCCAACTAATGAGCACTGATCCGCATTCTGCTTATGCGCCTGCTTGCCTGCAAGCAGCACGTGGTGCCCCTAAAGAGGCCGCCCCGTCACGATCCACTTCTATCATGGAGGACGTCACCCGCTCATCGTCGGCGGCATCCTCAGCATCCGCGCCCTCCGTGAACGGCGCCAGGGCCTCTCCCAAGGCCCTTGCAGCGCTAGGCCACTCCCCGCACGAAGCACCCCCTGTACTGGTGGACATCTCAGCGGACCCTGCGTTCATGCTGCCGGGGTCGCCGAGAGCCGCCGTGCCCGGATCCCCAAGGGCCGCGATGCCCGGCTCGCCAAGAGTCACGATGCCCGGCTCACCTTCAAGAGCCACGATATCGAGCGCTGCAGGTGATTTGGCGAAGGCGGCGCTTCGAAGCCGGCAGCCGTCGCTGCGGGCTGAGACCAGCACTGGCAGCTTGGGCGGCGATGAGAGCCGCGGACCTTCGAGGGACGGCAGGTGCGCACCTGCAGGCTGCTGCAGGGGATCAGCGCAAGACAAGCTGCAAACGCTCCTGTTGCTGACGCTGCCCCCAAGTCACGGTGCAGTCACCCTGCACTGATACCGCTGCCCCCTCCTGCTGCCGCCGTGCCCGCTGCATGAAGGGGTCGGTCTGTGCTCATGGGCAATGAGGTCATCCTGTCGCCGGCGCCATCCACCAGGGCGCCCAGTGAGCGCTCCTGGGACGGCACCAAGAGCCCCGTCAGGTGCGCAAAAGTGATGGTGGGGTGTACCTGGCTCAACAGGGGCCTTGTCAGGTGTGCAATGGTGGTGGCGGGATGTTTTGGGGTCAGCAGAGGGTAGCACCAAAAGCGCTTTGGGGGTAATGGGGCTGCAGCTTAGTGACGGAAAAGTGCTGACTGTTGTTGGGGGCGTTTGGCTGAACATAACACTCTGCAAACCAGCTCAAACAGGTCAGTCTTCAGCCACGTGGATGTGCTGAATATCGTTGTGTGGCAATGTGTGCGATTCACCATCTGCTGCTGCCGCTGGAAACAATTACGCACGCAGGCGCTCGCTCGACCTGCGCGAGGAGTACCCGCGCAACGGCAACGGCGGCGGCCTGCCTGACTCTTCTCGGCATCTCCGCATGCCAGAGCTGCGCTCGGAGATCCCCAGCATCCGCGAGGAGGAGGCGGCGCTGAGGCGGTCGCAGGAGGTGGGGCTGATGGTCAGACGCCCGCTGGCGATGGATTTGAGCGGCGAGCCGGCGGTTACGGACAGCCTGGCTTCGTGGCCTTCGGCGCCTAACCTGCACACCTCCGTCAGCCCTAAGCCCCAGGACATGGACGTAAGTGTGGGGTTCAGGGCAATGTGTGGGGTAGGATGGGTGGGGGCCGCTGCCTTGCAGGGCATGAGAGCTCGCAGGCGCAGCCGTCAGGCAAATGCCACAACGCCCTTCAGTACAAGTACCAGCAATACAACAAGCTGCTTGCGTTTTGACATGTGGCCAAGCATGCCACCAAGTACCTGGTGTGTTATTATTAACAACTTATCAAGCAAGGCACACTGACTGTCACTGCCTGTTGTTACTATGGGCCACAGGTGGCAAGACTGGAGGCAGATCTAGCACAAGACAGTGCGGGCCTCAACGCATCTGCGCCTGGCCCTCCCAAGGCAGACACTGTGGCGGAGGACCTAGACGCCACCGCTGATGCCCTGACTCGCATGGCCGCCAGCAGGCAGCCCTTTGTGACCGGCAGGTCCAAGAGGTGAGGGGGATTGGATGGATGGAGGACGTTGCAGCCTACGGGGCGCCAGAATGGCATGGGAAGATTGTGCAGAGTGTGGTGGTGGTGTGCGAGCAGTCCATGGGGCACTGGCAGGGCGGACGGGACCCACAACCCAAAACGGGGTAGAATTTCCCGAGTTTAACACCGAACGTGCCGCACTTTGCTGTTTCCTGATGTGCTGCTCGCAGCGCCAAGGGCGGCCTGACGCTACTGAACGTGGACCTGTCAGTCGGCCCCAAGGCCAGCGCCCTGCAGACCTCCGGCTCCACGCACCTCAGCCGCATGTCTGTTGGATCGCTGTCCCAGAGCATGTCGATGAGCATCGACCGCTCCACCGTGCCCAGCTTCCAAGCGAGCGGGGACATCGTTACCAGCCCTGCGGGAACATCCATGTATAGGGTCTCCATGGGGGCGGCGCAAGCGGCGGCGGCAAGGGGGACGGAGGCGGGGGCAAATGCCACTGCGACGCTGGGGCGGGCGGCGACGTACTCGGCAACGAGCATGCAGGCGCTTGCGGCGGGCGCTGGCGCACATGGCCAGGCAATCATGCTGAGCAAGGCGAAGAGCGTGTCGGGGCGCGCGGGCGGCAGCAGCGGCATGTTCAGCCGCATCGGCAGCGACCGCCCGAGCGGAGGCGCGAAGATCTCGGGCATCATCAACCGCGTGCTGGAGGACAGCGAGTTTGGGGAGGACGGCGAGGATGACGACGTGGGCGTGTTCACAGGCACGGACGCCGTGGGCCACATGTCCGCGACGGAGTCGCTGTCAAACTGGGGCACGCGGGCCTCCGCAGCGACGGTGGGGCCAGGGATGATGACGGCGCACAGCCTCGGCCGCCGCTCGGCGGAGTCGGGGGTACCGATGGCGCCGTGCGCGGGGCCGTCGACGTTGATGCCGGCGGGCTCGCTGCGCCACCAGGGGTCAGGCGACTCCGACTTCAACGACGATTTTTAGATGCTGCTGCGATGAGACAGCTGGCGATAGCTGCGCATAGCGCTGTCGACTGCGCGTGGACTGCAACTGTATGCTGAACGCGGCTTCATGCTGACCGCGTTGCAATGACTTGGTGGCTGGTGACAACAGGAACATGACACCTGCCATGTGACTAACGTTTGCCAAGTATGAGTGATTGAAGCATGCGGGCGGTGCTGACTACTGCAGCACGCACTTTGCGTCCCACCATCCTGCAGCTTTGGTGCACCTGCAGTCCTGTGTGCTTCAATCCTTAAGTGCACCTGCACACACTCGCTAGCTAGCCTTTGCTCTCGCTTCGCGCTGATCAGGGGGCTCGCCATCGCACGCAGCGGCTTCTTGACCTTGCAGAAAGCGCTCCAGCGCAGGTACCGCCGTGTCAACCCACCATGGCAGCAGCAGCACCACAATCTGCGCAATAATGGTACAGCAGACAAGAGCTGATCAGCCTGCATATTGAGTAAAGTGGGGGTCAGTCCTGCCTCGGCGGCCCTGCGGACTGCTCACCTATCTAACTAGAGCCTCAGCGTCATCATATGTCGCATGCACACATGCTTTTACCAACACCAGCAGCCAGCACCTTTGCCTCTGACAGAATGACGCAGCATCCATTAGCCTACATGCTGGTGCATGCTTGAAGGTTGCTGCCGGCATCCTTACTTCCAACCACCTCCAGCGCTGGTGACCTAACCGCATTGTTAGCTGCAGTAGCTGCAGCTTTGTCAACTCACCCCTAGGACTGCGATGATGGCCAGGATGACAGGGAATGTGTCCGTGGGAATGCCCAGCAACAGCTCCTGAACCACTGCGCACGCAAGGGGCGTGGGAAAGACGTATGGCTCGTGAGCCTGACAATCATTGCAGGTCATGCACACGTATGTGGGTCGCCCCAGCGAGACCGGGCGCAGCGGGCATGCCACCAAATTCCACCACCTTCCGCCCCACACACTGTAAAGTGGCCCAGCCTACAGACGCAGCGCTCGACGCGCATCAAATTCAAGGCATACCATGGTCAGCAGCCAGGCTCACCTAGGTTGTAGATGAGCACCTGTGTGCCGCCACTAGGTCCGTCTCGGTGGATGCTCGAGTGCGTGGCTGCGACCAGCAGCAGCGGCTCAGCTTGCCCCTGCATGGCAAGCAGGGACGCAAGCTGGTTGGAGCTTGGGCGGCCTGAGCTGGCAGGTGAGGCGGGGGTCCGAGGCGGCGGCAGCCAGACATCTAGAAGGCAGATGCAGCCGCGGGTGCTCAGGCCAAAGCAGCAGCGGCCGATTTGGCTTAACTTGCCCGTGAAGAGCAAAAAGACAGGTACGCCCTGGAGCCTGGAATTTGAGGCCTTGCCAGGCAACAAGTTTAAGCAAGTTTACAGCACGGGACAGGGCAGGGTAGGGTAGGGTAGGTGGGATAGCCCTGAGTCTGCTGGCTGCTTGGCTTCTGTTCTCGCTCAATCAAGTGGGTGTTCAACGTGTTGCCTGGTGGATTGAGACTTGCCTCACGCTTGTCCAATAAGGTCTGTTCTGCTACCAGCAGCACACACACCTGCACTGTGCCGTCCGCATTCACTTGGAAGATGACTTTGTTGCAATCCAGCAAGCGTCTGCAGACGAAATGCATCAGCGTTGATCAAAAGGTGTGATCACCGGCAGCCAAAAAGCAAGACACAACTGTATTCCAGGGTCTGAGCAACAGCAGGGGCAGGTGCGAAATCAGCCCTGCCATGTTGCAGGATTGGTTGCAAGGGCCTTGGCTACTGGTCCCCCACTCAACACGGCTGACAGTCCAAGGGAGATCAGCAAATTCACATCCTACCGCAAGCCGACATCCTACCGCAAGCCCAGCAAATAGTTGCACAACCATCTGGGCCTGAGACATTGTACATCTACCTGTGTCTGCGCCTTGTGAGCAACAGCTGCGTTGACCTGCTCCCTATCTGCAGCCAGACGCGTACAGGTATCTGCGGGCAGTGCACCGGAGGGGAGGCGAAAAATCATTAATGTCATTCATTGTAAGTTACAGCCTTTTGATGAGGGCAAAGGCCGCTTGGTGTGGCAAGCCATGTGTTGATTCCCTGCCTACAGGGGCAGGGCATCCGAAGTGACTCCGTCTGACAGGGTGCGTGACAGCCTTGCTTTGTTCAGCGCCCCTGGATGGGGCGAGGGAAGGGGGGAGGCGTGGGAGGAGGGGTGCGGATGGCAAGCAGCTGGCCTGTGTTTAGTGGCCTGTGTGTACTGACTTGTGTGGGATGGTTTTGCGGATTGAATGCGCCTGTCTCTGGTGCGCTGCTGCTCACCGAGGCCGGGTGTGACAGCCTTGCTTCATACAACGTCCCTGGCCTCAGGCCTTGCAGCAGGTACCTGAAGGCCAAGGGCAGCATTATTTGGCGCAGCACAGCAGGGGACAAAGTAAGTAATCGCAGTGGGCATCAGGTGGTTGCATGCAACTGAGCAGTGCAGCATGTGGAGCAGGATGACTGATCGAGTGCTTGCAAGTGCAAGCCGCACCCTGCTCAAGCTCCTGCGAAAGGTTTGTCAAACAAGCAAGCAATGAGCACACCTTCGTGTCTGATTGCCGATGTACAGTTGCTCCCGCTGCCTTGCTGTGTTGGCCGTCAGCACTGGCAGGTCAGCCCTGTATGCGTTGTGCCCCGCACATGACCCTAGGATCAGGGGCACCAGCAGCAGCACCAGCACCTGATGTGCTGAGAGTTGCTGCCAGGCTCCTGCCATTCGTGACATTGTTAGTATGGATTCAGGCTACAGGTTGCCTGGACTCCAAAGTGGTGGTTTGGCAAATTTCCACACATTGGACGTGTTCGACCACCAGGCACTGCAAAATCTGCGCATGCACCGCGGCTCGCGCCTGCCTGGTCAGTGCCAGCCGCGGTTATGGCGCAGGCAAACGAGGGCAAGGAGGCGATAGAATGGGTTATGGCTGAGGGCCATTTCGACAACATCCGTAAGAAGGTACGCCACCATGCATGGATGCATGCAAGATGCATATCAGGGGACCACATGCAGTTGCTTCACACTGGTGCATGCACTCATGCTTGTGCCATGCGCGCAGGTCATGGAGCGCTTGCGCCACAATGTGAGATGCAGGTTGCAGCTGCAGCAGCATTACAGCAGCAGCATGACAGGACGGCAGTGGTAGCACCGGGCGATGGCCAGGTCAAAGGTAGCAGTGGTGACACAATGCAGCAGCAGAGACGGAGGCGGAGGCACCATGGCAGCTGTTCACAGCCGACAGCGGCAGTCTCAACAGGCATGCCCATCAGCAAGCATGCACGTTGTGGCAACAGGCCTGCTTGTCAGCCAGCATGCACACTGCTGTGCGCTGTCCCTTTGTCCCCCCATACCCCTCGCTTTGGGGCCCACTTGTTGGGTCTCAGACTCACACCTACCACACACGCGCTGGCACCTGTACCGCACAGGAGGAGTTGAAGCGGTACACGGCGGAGCGGCTGGAGAACAGCAGCGCCATCAGCAAGGTCGACCTGCAGCCTAACAACAAGAAGCGCATCCTCGAGGAGCTACGTAAAGAGCTGGAGTGAGTGCAAGCGCGTGGCTGTGCTTTTAAGGCGCAGGAGGCTGCAAGGACGCATAGGAGCCTCACCTCAAGTAGAAAGGAAGCTGTTTTGCTTTTAGACTGTATATTTAATGGGGTGCAGGTTATGGCACTTGGGTTCAAGCTCAGGTTACAGCAGGTGCGGTCAAGCGATGGAGCGAACGTCCAAGAGCAGCGGGGCGGGACTTGAGCAGACGGCAGCAACATGGATGTGATGGAGGCTTGAAATGCTTCATGCTCAGCCATACCAGGCAGCGTCAACAGAGCAGGTGCCTCTCTGCGCTCACGAACGTTTAGGGCACAGCCGTGTTCGTTTTTGTGTGTGTCACACGTCCGTTGCAGCAGCTGCTGCTCCTGAGCGTTGTCGCACCTTCACTGGCTGCACTGCTGCTGCCGCTCACGCAGCCACCGCTCTTAAGCATTGCTGCGCTTTGGCTGATTGCACTGCTGCTGCGCTCAGTGCTGCTGCCACCCACTGTGCGGCTGCTTCCGTCATCGCCACGGGTGCTGGTGCTGCTCTCAAGCACTGCCGCTCCGTGACCCATGGCGCTTCTGCTTTGCTCTACTCATGCTGTTGCTGCCGCCACCGGTGCTGCTGTCCTGCAGGGAGCTGCTGCTGGACCGGGCATCAAAGATCGCATGGAAGGTGATGACCGACTCTGACAGCGACATCTGCCGCCTGATTGAAGACACGGCAAGTGCATGGTTGGGACAGTAAATGATCATCCAGGTTAACGATCAGCTGCTGGTGTTGAATGCATGCTACATGAAGGAAGCAAGCACAGCTGCTTGGTGGCAGACTGTGTGCTTACTTGTGAAGAAAGAAAGAAAGAAAGAAAGAAAGAAAGAAAGAAAGAAAGAAAGAAAGAAAGAAAGAAAGACTACGCCCCTCTGGGCTCACTTGTGAAAGCCAGCCAGACAGCAACCAATGCTTGCCGTGTTGACTGCATGTGGTGCAGGTGCACGAAGCGCTGTGCGCCATCTACGAGCAAAAGGCCATGGCCAGGGCAGGATAAGGGACACCCAACTCATAGTAGCTGGCATCACGCTAGTAGCGCAGATAGCATCACTGCAATGTCCTATTGACTAGAGTTGACTGTTGTTCACCTTTCTTTTCCAAAAGAGATGGAAGATAAGTTGGCTGTGGTGTTTGTTTGCCAATTGGCAATCACTCTAGCATGTTGCAACCCAGAGAGCTGGTGCAGCGGCACGGCCTGCCGCTGCTGTTGGCGGTGGTAGTGGTGCGTGAGGGTGCCTCACGTCCAGGGCTCGTCAGCGCAACACTGCGATGCGCCGCCGCTCCCTTCCGCGGCCTGGCGCTGGCGTGCAGGTGTGATTGAACGATGCTTGATGCCACGCAGCTGCCCCGCAAGCCAACCTTACCCATCTGGGGTGAGGTGCGGGGCCAAAGAACGCACCCATGCATGCATGTCACAGGCTATGGCAGCACAAGCTGCGCAGGCGGCGCACTGCCAAGGCGTTGCATGCTCTGCGCCATGACCGGGAGTATCTGTTAGGCACGCTCACACCCAGTGCCTCAGTCGAGGTGAGATGCGGAGGCTAGGGGATGTTAGTAGCGGCAAGGCGAGGGCAGGAACGCGCTGGGCTTGTGTTTGGAAGAATGGGAAGCTGAGGGGTTGCTTGCCAGCTGGAGGGCTGCTTGCGAGGGGCAAAGGGGAGAGGCAGGTGATGGGCAACGCTGTGCACGACTTCCAGGGCTGTGCAGTGTGCGCCCTTCCCTGACTGATGGTGCTGTGCCACTCTGTCAATCGGAAATACAAGATGCTTATTATGAGGCTGCCGTTGGGCTGGTCAGTCGAACCCGATTACAGCCTGCCGTGCTGTACCAAGGTCATCCGACGGCAGTGGGGTGCTGCAGGCCAAGGCGCTGCCCATCAATGCAGCAAGGGCGATGACTCTGCCTGTGCCTGGTGTCAACGCTCCTGACTGCGATCAGCCATCAGACTCCCCTGCCGGTCGCCCTTGTCCACCAGTCGCATCATGGCCCATCAATGCTTTGTCATGTTGCGGTATCAACTGTGTCACCCGCCCCCCCATTGGTCACATTTAGGTGCTGCGCTGCCTGGACCCCGTCAGCCTCGGCAACCTGCGTCTGACATGCAGGCAGGCGTACCTTCTGGTCAGCAACCACCTCACACGCGCGACCCTCACACTGGCGGACCTGGTGAAGTTCTCATACATCCCTCTATCTGCCGTGTACCCTAATGTTGAGGTGGGCCTAATGGCGCGGGGGCAGACGGTTGGGCGAAACAGCACCGCGTATCTATAAGCACCTGCACCCGATCACTCCATGGCCCATGGCCAAGCCACAAACACCAGGCCCTGCATTGCACGACTTGAAGCCCCTTGATCTTTTAGCCTGTGCCCACATTGTACCTTTGATGCATTCTGGCCCGAGTGGATAGGTGGTCATTGGAGTCGATCTGTACCTGTTCTATTTGCTAGTTACATTACACCTACGCTGGCCTGAATTTTCGTGAACCTGCGCTATCGCAGCGCTGTTTCGATGCACAGGCCCACGCTGCCACCCCGTCCTCCCCACGCCTGGATTTATCGGCAGGTGCTTGCGCTGCGCATCGGCAGCCCCTCGGAGGTGCCGGAGCTCGCTGTCGCGACGCAGCTGTTCCTGGGCTACAACAACGCTCAGCAGGCACGCGTGGGCAAGCAGCCTGGCAGTGGCGGAGCAGGAGCAGGAGCAGGAGGCAGGAGGGCGGAGGAGGCGGTGACGTTGCAGGCTGCCCTTCAAATGGCTGCCCAGTCGGGGTTTCTGTCGGGGTTTGTGAACCCTAGGGTTCACACTTTGGACCTGTCGGCATGTGTGGGGGGCATCGACGCGCATGCGCTGGCGGCACTGCTGCGGAGCCTGGACCACGGCAGGCTTGCAAAGGGTACGCTGAAGCTGCTGCTCCCGATCGGCTGCCTGCAGCAGCAGCCGCAGCCGGCGGCTGCTGGGCCAGGGCTGGGCGCGCTGGCGCTGCCCCCGCGGCCGCCGCTCGGCGGCAC